>CM019179.2:23550902-23753867 GCA_009739505.2 Apolygus lucorum
TTCTTTTTCCATACTCTGTATGAAATCATAGGAACACAGAATGTGTTTTTGCGATGCTAGTCATCCGTTAAATAAAAAACAACAATAATAAATGTGGAGTCTTTGGCAATAATAAAATAAATAATTGTTAGACATTTAATTTGGTCTAAAACCCTATAAATGTTATATAAATAAATATGTAACTACAAGAAAAATACTATATAAATTGAAAGCTTTCCAACGAATGGTGAACAATTTCTGTGCAATGAACACTGCGGGAGTTCTATTTCCTTACCAACGGCTTGGTTGCACGTGAAAATCATTATAAAAGGCGCGTAACGGTTTTTTCTGTCGCTTTTTCGTGACGTTTTCTTTTCGGTAGGTCATCGCAAAAACACATTCTGTGTTAAAAAAAAAAATCAAAATCACCAACCATCGATCGCATTTTGGTCAGCTCTAATTTGAACGGAGATTAGGCCTCTTTTGCGATTCACACTCGTGTTTTGATTTATATATATATATTTCAATAAAAACCCTTAAATTTTCGTAGGGAGCGAACGGTTTGTCCTACAGAGCTCCGCGTGGTCTCAAAAAATTCTAAAAATTCTATAGAATCTTAAATTGAAGGAAAAACCATACCTTTATATCAAAATTTTTTGAGTTAGGGCGTTTTCAAGTTTTCAAAATTGATTTTGGAACCCTTAGAAGTGACGTACATCAACCAAAAGCTTCGGGGCACAACTAGACCCCAAATGGAGCCTACATACCAAATTTCATCAAAATCGGTCAATGCTAAGTGGCAAAAGTGCCGCGTACGGCGTACGGCGGACGGACGGCCAAATTTTTATTCGATTTTTGGAATCTACGTACCTTGAAACGTAAACCATCAAATTTTGAGGGGGTGTTAAAAATTTTTTTTTCTTGGTCGATTCCAAAGGTTCATTATTGAAAATAATAAACCAAAATGATCACCTCAAGAAAGTGATAGCAAAGCGTTTTGTTACCTCGTTAGACTAGGAAGCAACGTAAACATCCGTACGCGCAGTGCAATAATAATGCCAGTTAGGATCAGGCGTTCTTAGATCTTTTCAAAAAGCAACTTTTGCCTCATCAACTCCTCCACCTCAGTTATCACGGAACAATAAACCCGAAAATTCGCCTTCTTAAGCCGCCCTTAGAATTATCGTCAACTTTTCGGCTCCTTTCATCTCACTTTCTCTTTTCTCGACGGCGAAAGAAAGGGTTCTCCAAAAGTCCCTTTTCAACAGGTTTTTGACTCAATCATAATTAATTGTTCATCTTGACTCGTGGAGAGACCAAGGAAGGGCTGACAAAGTCGAGAGGTGATCTATAGAAGCTGAGTTAGTGCCTTCCTGTTAATCAGTGCCGCGGGCTTCGTATAACCAGCTCCTAGCGCCACCTTTTCGGCATTTTTTTTCTCTCTTTCTTACTCCTTTTCCACCTTTTATTTCTCATTCCCTTTATTATTTACTCATTTTCATCTGCTTATCCGAAGTGGAAAGTTAATCAACGGAAGTGGTTCTTTTACCGGAAGGTACCATTTTAGCGGGAGGGAGAAAACTGGTGTATGATATTCAATTAGATGATTGATGATTGTCTTAGCTAATCAAAACCATTCGGAGAAATGAAACTAAGACCGGTGTCGTCAGCGTTGTTGTGTAAATGGGAGAACTCTTATCTCAAAATAAAGTAATAAAACATTTGTGACGATGGTTTTAACGAATTTGCGAAAACAAAAAAAAAAAAAAAAGAAACTGCAACAAACTTTTTTGAAAATTTTCTCCATTGAAATCCGTTTCGGGGCATTCTTAAAAATACCACTCCGCCAAAAATGTGTTACTCTTTTTCAATAAATTTATTGCAAACTTCGTAATACCAGGAGCATAATATAATTATACTATATTACTATGCAGGGTGTTTCGCGAAAAGTTTACACCCCCCTTCGTTTCCCCAAAATCAAGCGTAAAAAATTGGGACCAACGCTATTCTTCATGATTTTGGTTTATTATTTTCAATAATGAACCTTTGGAATCGACCAAGAAAAAAAAATTTTAACACCCCCTCAAAATTTGATGGTTTACGTTTCAAGGTACGTAGAATCCAAAAACGCTGCAAATTATTACACAATGGTTTATTATTTTCTATATAGATCACTCGTCTACAAAATCACCAACCATCCAATATGAAAAAAAGAAGGAAAAAAAAAAAAAACAAAAATAAAAAAAAATCAAAAAAAATCAAAAAATCAACAAAAAAAATCAAAATCACCAACCATCGATTGCATTTCGGTCTGCTCTAATTTTAACGGAGATTAGGCCTCTTTTGCGATTCACACTCGTGTTGTGATTTATATATATATACATTTCAATATAAATACTTAAATTTTCGTAGTGAACGAACGGTTTGTCCTACAGAGCTCCGCGTGGTCTCAAAAAATTCTAAAAATTCTATAGAATCTTAAATTGAAGGAAAAACAATACCTTTATATCGAAATTTTTTGAGTTAGAGCGTTTTCAAAATTTCAAAATTGATTTTGGAACCCTTAGGAGTGACCTACATCAACCAAAAGCTTCGGGGCACAACTAGACCCCAAATGGAGCCTACATACCAAATTTCATCAAAATCGGTCAATGCTAAGTGGCAAAAGTGCCGCGTACGGCGTACGGCGTACGGCGGACGGACGGCCAAATTTTTATTCGATTTTTGGATTCTACGTACCTTGAAACGTAAACCATCAAATTTTGAGGGGGTGTTAAAATTTTTTTTTTCTTGGTTGATTCCAAAGGTTCATTATTGAAAATAATAAACCAAAATCGAATAAAAATTTGGCCGTCCGTCCGCCGTACGCCGTACGCCGTACGCCGTACGCGGCACTTTTGCCACTTAGCATTGACCGATTTTGATGAAATTTGGTATGTAGGCTCCATTTGGGGTCTAGTTGTGCCCCGAAGCTTTTGGTTGATGTAGGTCACTCCTAAGGGTTCCAAAATCAATTTTGAAATTTTGAAAACGCCCTAACTCAAAAAATTTCGATATAAAGGTATTGTTTTTCCTTCAAATTAAGATTCTATAGAATTTTTAGAATTTTTTGAGACCATGCGGAGCTCTGTAGGACAAACCGTTCGCTCCCTACGAAAATTTAAGGGTTTATATTGAAATATATATATATATATATAAATCCAAACACGAGTGTGAATCGCAAAAGAGGCCCAATCTCCGTTCAAATTAGAGCTGACCGAAATGCGATCAATGGTTGGTGATTTTGATTTTTTTTTTTTTTTTTTCTTTTTTTTCGTATTGGATGGTTGGTGATTTTGTAGACGAGTGATCTATATAAAAATAATAAACCGTTGTGTAATAATTTGCAGCGTTTTTTGTGAGAAATTAGGGGAAAATACTTTCGCGCAAAATACTTGCGCGCTGTTGCGTGCAATTGATACTTCATTTTTTAAAATGGAAATCTCCTTTTGGTTTATTATTTTCAATAATGAACCTTTGGAATCGACCAAGAACATTTTTTTTAACCCCCCCCCCCACCCTCAAAATTTGTTGGTTTAGGTTTCAAGGTACGTAAAATCCAAAAATCGAATAAAAATTCGGCCGTCCGTCCGCCGTACGCGGCACTTCCCCACTTAGCATTGACCAATTTTGATGAAATTTGGTATGTAGGCTCCATTTGAGGTCTAGTTGTGCCCCGAAGATTTTGGTTGATGTAGGTCACTTCTAAGTGTTTAAAAATGAGGTTTGAAACTTTAAAAACGCCCTGACTCAAACAATTTTGAGGTATTGTTTTTCCCATCAATTTAAGATAGAATAGAATTTTTGAATTTTTTGAGACCACTCGGAGCCCTGTATGACAAACCGTTCGTTCCAACGTTCAAATGTTAGCTGACCGAAATGCGATCGATGTTTTCCTTCAAGTTGATTGGTGGTAACAATGGCAAAGCCGTGTTCTTTGCAGACGAATGATCTATATGGAAAAATAATAACCCTTTGTGTAACAATTTGCAGCGTTTTTTATTACAGATTTGGATTCTAAAAATTTTAGGAAAAATTCAAAGCCGAACCGATTTTTTTGATTGCGCACAACCTGGCTTCTTGAACGTTCCAAGTTGCGCAACACCACAATTGCATAAAAATTAGGTTTTGGAGAAACCTAATGGTGGCACATGTTTTTTCATCATTTTTTGATGCTGAATCATAGGGCGTCATCCGTTTTGAGGGAGACCATTTTCTCTCTTCCTTTAATTTTTAACTCCGCCGTAGATGGTCCCAAGCCCGTGGTTCAAAAGGAGGAGAGAAAATGAAAAATAAACATGATTTCGACCACAAAACCGATGATTTTATGAAAGAAATATTCAATTTTCCTAAACTTATCAAAACTCCCTCGCTAGAAAACTTTCAATATAAAGGCATTGTTTTTCAAAAATATTGAATTTTTAGAATCGAAGGAGACTAAGCGGAGCCCTGTAGGACAAACCGTTCGCTCTCTACGAGAACTTAAGGGTTGGACTTACGATAAATCAGAAACACGAGTGTGAATTGCAAAAGAGGCCTAATCTCCGTTCAAATTTTAGCTGACCGAAATGCGATCGATGTTTTTCTTCATGTTCGTCGGTGGTAACAATGGCAAAGCCGAGTTCTTTGCAGACGAGTGATCTATATAGACAAAAAACCTTTGTGTAATAATTTGTAGCGTTTTTCTCTGCCAATGACTGCCAACTTTTCCTAATTTACGAATAAACAAAACAATGTAAAAAATTCATGCGTTCAAAAAACCCGGGAGGATGACGTCAACCAGCAATAGTTCATGTACGGCCACTTAAAGCGCTGAGATCGTGAAATCTCACTTTGTATAGTCCTCGGACGCATCATTTCACAAAACCAGTAAAGATCGAAATCGAAGAACTGAAGAGAAAAACGCTGCAAATTATTACAAAAAGGTTTATTATTTTTCCATATAAATCACTCGTCTGCAAAGAACACGGCTTTGTCATTGTTACCACCAAACAACTTGAAGAAAAACATCGATCGAAAGAAGATATAAAAATAATAAACCAACAGTCGATGTGATGGGATCAAAAAATTTCTCAGCGAGAGTACGATTCGAACCCGGAACACTAGGGCAGTATTCTATCGCGCTACCACTAGCCAGCGAGTCCTGTTTGACAAGTGTGATAGTTTAAGGTTCTAAATCGCAGAGAGAATTGAAGGGACAGATTCTCCGTTACATTATCGCAAGGAGCGAACGGTTTGTCCTACAGGGCTCCGAGTGGTCTCAAAAAATTCTAAAAATGCTATAGAATCTTAAATAAGGTATTTCGGTTGGTAGGAAATTCAGGTTTTTGACCTAAAATTTGAATTCAGCACCATTGAAAAATGAGATCACACTACGCCGCAGGCGTGTGTGCGTAGTATTTTGTAGTATCCAAGGCCACGAAGCGTTCGAGACCGCACGGGATTAGTGGAATGTCTCGATCCAAAGTCAGCAACTTAATACGTCACAACAACTTACTACGTCACATCATTCAAATCTTCAACTTTCATTAGCTTCCCTAATTTCTTGTAAACATTTTCTCGATGAACAGACCCGATTACCGTTATTCCTGACCCATGAAAAATGAGGGTTTTTCAAAAAAAAAAGTTTTTTTTTTTGTTTTGTTGGTGGTTCTTTTGAAAAATAAAAATTAAAAAAATGACTAAAATACCCCATTGATGGAAAGAAAATACCTTTAAATAAAATTTTTTTGAGTTAGGGCGTTTTCAAAATTTCAACCCATATTTTTCAACCCTTAGAAGTGACGTAGGTACATCAACCAAAATCTTCGGGCACAACTAGACCTCAAATGGAGCCTACATACCAAATTTCATCAAAATCCGTCAATGCTAAGTGGGGAAAATGCCGCGTACGGCGGACGGACGGAAAATTTTTTATCCGATTTTCGGATTCTACGTACCTTGAAACGTAAACCAACAAATTTTGAGGGGGGGGGGGGGGGGGTTAAATTTAGTTTTCTTGGTAAAAAAATGGTTAAAAAAGTTTTTCTAACTTTCCTCTTGGATAACACGATTTTGTTGTTCCAACGGGCAATCCGACGGCGATCCGCACAGCCAATCAGCGAGCGTTTCCGCTTCTGGTTGAAGAGGTCCGTTTTCCCGGTTTTTTTTGAAATCATAAATTTTGAATGTCTCCCAAAAATAACAGGAAACCTATTTTCCAAAATCAACCCGATTATTTTTTTCCCACACCACCAACTATTCATACAAAATGCAAACAGAATTCGGTGAAATTCCTCATTATTGTTCGATTTTGATGATTCCAGCGACAATCTTTTAGTTTTGAATTCCCTAGGCTGCTGCACTGATGAATTTCGAAAATCTTTGAAAATATCAAATTTAGGTGCAACTTTTAAAGTTTATAGCGCCGGTAATCTAAGGAAATACTAACCCCGAACGAGGAACGAACGACGACCGACTGAGACCCCCAAGGATACGAGGAAGCTATGTGCCACTAACACTTGACTGATACGTTTCATTCAGGTGGAGAATCGAGAAGGTGGTGAAGGAGGGGAGAAAATGAGGAGCAGTTGTGAAGGAAGTTGGAGGAGGGGGGGCTACTTTATTCTCATCTTGAAACATTTAGCCCCCCTCAACATAATGAGAGTAAATGTTTCTTTTCTCGTAGTGTATTTACTCCGCATCACTCATCTAAATTGCCCTCCTTCCTCTGAGAGTTAACTCCCCCTCCCCACAGCCAAGTAGCCCCCTCCTCCCGCCGAGCTACGACCCCCTCCCTCCCGTCTCCCATCTTTTTAATTAATATTCAAGGGGGTGAAAAGTGGGCTCCGGAGTCGAGGATTTAGAGGGTCGTTGGTGGAGTAGACGGATGGAAAGGTGGAGTGAAGGTGGGTGGCGCGACTTACATCATCCGTCAACCCTCCTCCTTTCTACGGCGTCACAATCAAACCTTGCGTGACAGTCCCGCCCTCCTCCGAGTCGCCGTCATCCGAGTCGCACACTCCCGTCATCCAAGTCGTATTGCGCCGCCCCGTCATCCGAGGGTACCGTCATCCCCGAGGTGTCTCTTCTATTAACTTTAGTTTTGATAAATGTTACGTCTCGTCGACCCATCTCTCCCAAAGTGAAAACATTTATTATCACTTTTTTCATTTTTTCCCCATTTTTCTCTTTCTTCTTTTTTTATCGTCTTCCTTCTGCAGGGATATCTTATACGATGTCGACCACCACCAGCACATCTTCCACCAGTGATCCCGAAAACCCCTGAAAATTGGCAAAAACCCACAGAGAAGTATGGTAACTATTGAGAAGTATGGAAACTATCGAAAAGTATGGAACCATTGAGTAATAATTTGCAGCATTATTCAACTGTTGAATAATGCTGCAAATTATTACTCAACTGTTCATCATTTTGGTTCATTTTAAACCAAAATATTTATATTAAAAAAATGATAAAAATATTAAAAATATAATTATATAATGTATATTTGATATATCTACACATTATATTTAATATACTGAGTGACTTGCGAGTTGTTCCGCCTCCCGCTAAACTCGTCCAGATAGTGGTTACAAAAAATTTTTAATTAAATTTAAAAAAAATTTAAAATGTTTAAATCTTTATGATTTTTTACAAGGACCTCAAGCATGAACCCCTATTTTTTATAGCAGATTTGGATTCTACTTGAAATTTCATGAATTTAAGGCCCCTAAACCGTTTTTTTAGGTGCGCAAAACCCGTTCAGTGAGAGTGCAAACATGCGCAACCCCTGGATTGCGCCAAAATTGAGAAAAAGTAGACCCCACAATGTGAGACATGTTTTTTCAATTATTCTCGACGCTGAATCAATTGGTGGTGCCCATTTTTGAATTTCACTGGAATTTCTTTGGAATGGCAGCCGAAAACTTGGTGGTTTTTAATGTAAATCTTATTGTATTTCCCTCCTCCCAAATTTAGGGGTAGTGTCAGCCACCCGAACTAATTAAAATTGCGTCGTAACTCATTAGGATGAAAAAAGAGCGATTTTCTGTCAAAAACTACCAAATTTTCGGCCGCCGTTTCAAAAAATTCCAGTAAAATCCGAAAATGGATACCACCACGTGATTCAGACTCGAAAATTAATTAAAAACGCTGCAAATCATTGCTCAAAGGTTTATTATTTTCTGTATAGATCATCCTTCTGTATAGATAACTGGTTCTCCATCAATAGCACCTACCACCATCTGTATTCTCCCTTGACCTTCCCTCTCAAATTTCAGCTCCTGCGTTCAATAGGATTGAAAATGGCTTCGGAGCTCACTCAGCTGATCAGTGATCAGAAGAGTGAAGAAGATCTCCTCGAATGCTGGAGACGCCTGGAAGAGCACTTCCATTCAATAGGATTGAAAATGGCTTTCGAGCTCACTCAGCTGATCAGTGATGTGAGGAGTGAAGAAGATCTCCTCGAATGCTGGAGACGCCTGGAAGAGCACTTCCATTCAATAGCATTGAAAATGGCTTCGGAGCTCACTCAGCTGATCAGTGATATGATCAGTGAGCAATGATTTGCAGCGTTTTTTACCTACAAACATTGTTTTTACCTACCAATTTTTTTTACCTACCAACTATTGGTAGGTACTACCTACCACACTATAATGGCTTCACACCTTCACAATCAAGTTTATTAGAAAGAACTAAACGCTTCACACTCGATTCGAAAAATAGAAAGCTTGATATGGAAATTTGATTACTGGTTACGCAGAAGGCAAAACTGTATACAAATCGAAGAAATGAACAGCGATCGCATTTTAGTCAGATAAAATTTGAACGGCGATTAGACCTGTTTTGCGATTCACACTCATGATTCTGTTTTATCGAAGGAAAACCTTCAAATACTCGTAGGGACCGAACGGTTTGTCCTACAGAGCTCCGGGTGGTCTCAAAAATTTTTAAAAATTCTGTACTATTTAAAATTGGTGAAAAAACGATACCTTTATTTCGAGAGTTTTCGAGCTAGGGCACTCTAGAAAATTTCAACCCTTAATCTCATCACCTTAATTTTTACCTACCAACTTTTTTTTGCCTACCAGCTAGGTACTACCTACCACACCATACTGGCTTCACACCTTCACAATCAAGTTTATTAGAAAGAACTGAACGCTTCACACTCGATTGGAAAAACGCTGCAAATCATTGCTCAAAGGTTTATTATTTTCTGTATAGATCACCCTTCTGTATAGATCACTGGTTCTCCATCAATAGCACCTACCACCATCTGTATTCTCCCTTGACCTTCCCTCTATTTTTCGAATTGTATGTACCTTGAAACGCGAAACATAAAATTTTTGGTTTGCTTTGAGCAATGGCTTCGGAGCTCACTCATCTGATCAGTGATCTGAGGAGTGAAGAAGATCTCCTCGAATGCTGGAGACGCCTGGAAGAGCACTTCCATTCAATAGGATTGAAAATGGCTTTGGAGCTCACTCAGCTGATCAGTGATCTGAGGGGTGAAGAAGATCTCCTCGAATGCTGGAGACGCCTGGAAGAGCACTTCCATTCAATAGGATTGAAAATGGCTTTGGAGCTCACTCAGCTGATCAGTGATCTGAGGAGTGAAGAAGATCTCTTCGAATGCTGGAGACGCCTGGAAGAGCACTTCCATTCAATAGGAATGAAAATGGCTTTGGAGCTCACTCAGCTGATCAGTGATCTGAGGAGTGAAGAAGATCTCCTCGAATGCTGGAGACGCCTGGAAGAGCACTTCTATTCAATAGGATTGAAAATGGCTTCGGAGCTCACTCAGCTGATCAGTGATCTGAAGAGTGAAGAAGCCTTTGAGCAATGATTTGCAGCGTTTTTTACCCACCAACATTTTTTTTACCTACCAACTTTTTTTTACCTACCAGCTAAGTACTACCTACCACACCATACTAGCTTCACACCTTCACAATCAATTTTATTACAAAGAACTAAACGCTTCACACTCGATTGGAAAAATAGAAAGCTTCATATGGAAATTTGATTACTGGTTACGCAGAAGGCAAAACTGTATACAAATCGGAGAAATGAACAGCGATCGCATTTTAGTCCGATAAAATTTGAATGGAGATTAGACCTCTTTTGCGATTCACACTCATGATTCTGTTTTATCGTAGGAAAACCTTCAAGTACTCGTAGGGACCGAACGGTTTGCCCTACAGAGCTCCGGGTGGTCCCAAAAATTTTTTAAAATTCAATACTATTTAAAATTGGTGAAAAAATGATACCTTTATTTCGAGAGTTTTCGAGCTAGGGCACTCTTTGAAAATTTCAACCCTTAATTTTCACCCCTTAGAAGTGACCTACATCAACCAAAAGCTTCGCGGCACAACTAGACCCCAAATGGAGCCCATATACCAAATTTGAACCAAATCGGTCCAGTGTTGCTAAGAAAAGTGCCGCGTACGGCGTACGGCGGACGGATGGAAATTTTGGTTTATTATTTTCAATAATAAGCCTTTGGAATCGAGCAAGAAAAAAAAAAAATTTAACCCCCCCTCAAAATTTGATGTTTTACGTTTCAAGGTACGTAGAATACGAAAATCGAATAAAAAAGTTTCCGTCCGTCCGCCGTACGCGGTACTTTTCTTAGTTACCATGGACCGATTTCGATGAAATTTGGTATACGGGCTCTATTTGGGGTCTAGTTGTGCCACGAAGCTTTAGGTTGATGTAGGTCACTTCTAAGGGGTGAAAATTAAGGGTTGAAATTTTCAAAGAGTGCCCTAGCTCGAAAACTCTCGAAATAAAGGTATCGTTTTTTCACTAATTTTAAATAGTACTGAATTTTTAAAAATTTTGAGACCACCCGGAGCTCTGTAGGGCAAACCGTTCGGTCCCTACGAGTACTTGAAGGTTTTCCTTCGATAAAACAGAAACTTGAGTGTGAATCGCAAAAGAGGTTGTAATCTCCGTTGAAATTTTTTCTGACTGAAATGCGATCGCTGTTCATTTCTTCGATTTGTATACAGTTTTGCCTTCTGCGTAACCAGTAATCAAATTTCCATAATCAATAGTCAGTGGAGAATACTGAAGGCGCCTGAGTGGTCACTGATCAGCTGAGTGAGCTCCAAGGCCATTTCCTCTCCTGTTGAACGCAGGAACCTGAAATTTGAGAGGCAGGGTCAAAGGAGAATGCTGAAGGCGCCTGAGTGGTCACTGATCAGCTGAGTGAGCTCCAAGGCCATTTCCTCTCCTGTTGAACGCAGGAACCTGAAATTTGAGAGGGCGGGTCAATGGAGAATGCTGAAGGCGCATGAGTGGTCACTGATCAGCTGAGTGAGCTCCAAGTCCATTTCCTCTCCTGTTGAACGCAGGAACCTGAAATTTGAGAGGGCGGGTCAATGGAGAATGCTGAAGGCGCATGAGTGGTCACTGATCAGCTGAGCGAGCTCCAAGGCCATTTTCTCTCCTGTTGAACGCAGGAAGCTGAAATTTTAGAGGGCGGGTCAATGGAGAATGTTGAAGGTGCCTGAGTGGTCACTGATCAGCTGAGTGAGCTCCAAGGCCATTTCCTCTCCTGTTGAACGCAGGAAGCTGAAATTTGAGAGGGAAGGTCAAGGGAGAATACAGATGGTGGTAGGTGCTATTGATGGAGAACAAGTGATCTATACAGAAAGGTGATCTATACAGAAAATAATAAACCTTTGAGCAATGATTTGCAGCGTTTTTTATTCGATTTTCGTGTTCTACGTACCTTGAAACGTAAAACATCAAATTTTGAGGGGGGGGGGGGGGGTTAAAATTTTTTTTTTCTTGCTCGATTCCAAAGGCTTATTATTGAAAATAATAAACCAAAACATGTATCACACTTGGGGTCTACCTTCATCTCAATTTCGGCACCATCCAGGGGTGCTTATTTTACATAAATTTAGGGTTTATACATATAATACATTATTTTCAAGTTATTGTAGTATTACTTACATTAGGAACATTAGGTGTTGGTTGTAATTGACCAGGTTTAGTAATTTTAAATAGTGGTTCAAATTGTTCTCATTGTTCAAAGTATTAAGCCGCAGTAAATCCTCCCTCACCTTCCAACTCCATTGAAGAAAGGCCCCACACGCGATGACATCATGTTGAGAATCGGTCAGGGAATAATTAGAATCGAATGAGACCACCCATAAATACATATACCTATGACAAACCGTTCGCTCCCTATGAGAACTTAAGGGTTGGTTTACGATAAATCAGAAACAAGAGTGTAAGCATTGTGTGAGAAGCATTGTTTTCACTTTTCAAAGTTTAAAAAAATATTCTCCAAAATCAAGATTTCCGAGATAAAATCGAGATTTTTGTTTCAGGCTTTCTTGAACAATTCTGATTCCATGTCTGTCTGTCTGATTGTCCTTCATAAAATCCTTGTAACGGGAAACCATTTCAAGTTATTGTACGATTTCGATGAATTTTTCAGGGATTGTTGGTTGAGGTGTAGATGGTCCCCTATGAGGGTAGTTCAAGGTACCGAGAGATTGATGTTCTACACATCAATCATCGGATCATCTATACAATCGGGTTATGGATACAAGGAATCTAAGCGTCACACCCACTTGGCAGACATTTTAAAATTATTTATTGGCTTCAGGATTTAACCCATACCACCACGTCTGTTTCAATATTCATTATACATTTGGTATTTAAGGGGGTCTCAGTCGGTCGCCTCTCGTTTTTAGTATTTCGCGAAATTAAAGGCGCAAAAACTTAGAAGGTTGTACATAAATTTGAGATTTTAAAGAATTTTGGAAATTCATCAGTACACGGCCCTAGGGAATTGACAAACTGAAATATCGCCGCCGGAATTATCTAAATCGAACAAGAGAAAACGCTGCAAATTATTACACAATGGTTTATTATTTTTCTATATAGATCACTCGTCTGCAAAGCCAACAATCATACAACATGAAGAAAAACATCGATCACATTTCGGTCAGCTAAAATTTGAACGGAGATTAGGCCTCTTTTGCGATTCACACTCGTGTTTCTGATTTATCGTACGTAAAACCTTTAAATTCTCGTAGTGAGCGAACGGTTTGTTCTACAGAGCTCCGCGTGGTCTCAAAAAATTCAATAGAATCTTAAATTGAAGGAAAAACAATACCTCTATATCAAAATTTCTTGATTTAGGGCGTTTTCAAAATTTCAAAATTCATTTTGGAACCCTTAGAACTGACCTACATTAACCAAAATCTTCGGGGCACAACTAGACCTCAAATGGAACCTACATACCAAATTTCATCAAAATCGGTAATGCTAAGTAGTAAAATTGCCGCGTACGGCGGACGGACGGCCAAATTTTTATTCGATTTTTGGATTCTACGTACCTTGAAACGTCAAACATCAAATTTTGAGGGGGTGTTGAATTTTTTTTTCTTGGTCGATTCAAAAGGTTCATTACTGAAAATAATAAACCAAAATGGGAAAAACTACTGAATAAACGGTTTTCCCATATTTGTCTGGCAATTATTGTTCGATTTTGATGATTCCAGCGGCAATATTTCAGTTTTTCAACTCCCTAGGGACGTGCACTAATAAATTTCTAAAATCCTTTAACATTTCAAATGAAGGACAACTTTTTAAGTTTTTGCGCCTTCGATTTGGCGAAATACTGACCCGGAACAAAAAACGAACGTCAACCCTCAGGGTCTCAGCAGGTCGCCGTTTATTTCTCGTTCCGGGTCAGCATTTCCATAAATTGCAGGCGCTAAAACTTTAAAAGTTTTTCAATTCCCTAGGCCCATGCACTAATGAATTTATGATATCCTTGAAAATTTCAAATTTAGCTACAATTTTTAATGTGTTTGACCCTACAGTTTAGGGAAAAACTAACCCGGAACGAGGAACGAACGGCGACCGACTGAGACCCACTTAAAATGCATTTATGCATAATTATATTATATAATATATATAATCATATTATATATAATTATAATTACTCAGTCACAAGCACAAGATCAAAGTTGAAGAGGGTATGGATTGCTCTATCGTCTCAAAAAGAAGCAGTCGGCTATCTCTGTAAACAGGGCACAACGAGATCATATGCTCAGGATCCTCATATTTTAAGCAGAAGTCACAATTTCCAGTTGCCGCTGTCCCGATACGCAAGAGGTAAGTCTTAGTTGTGCAATGGCCACTCCTGAGTGTCGGAATGAATCTGTAAAAGGGTTTCGAGCTTGAAGGCATTTGTTATTCCCATCCTCAACTGGAAGGGTTCAGTGCATTATTAGTATTCGTGAACTGAAATCTGGCCTTGACTCTCTTGAATTGCCTGAAGTCACCTGCCAAACTGCTCCCCCTGTGATCTCGATTTTCATGATATCAAGTTCTAGTTGAATTTTAAAAAGGTCAAACCAAATTTAGTTCTCGTTGCTAACGGAATCCTAAAGGTGAACTGGTTCGTATTAATGAACAGTTCACGACCTCGCACAGTGAAATACCATTAGGAGCGAACTCCAAAAAACATTTCTACGTGTTGATGCCTCCCTCTCATGCTTTCACTCAATAATACATAAGGGGAAGGTTTTTCAATGTTTGGAAAGTTGAAAAATAGACCGAGTTTGGACCACAGTTCACTGAATAGTTGGAAGGTTTTTTTTATCAGTTAGCACGCCTTTGGAGACACCTTTTGTGTCAGTCGAGAGACTTCCAGAGAATGTGTTTGAAGCGGGTCGACGATGAGTTGACGCTGTCTGGACCACAATCCGCGGAACGGCCGCGCTTTGGAAAATCGCGAAGAATGGGTTTTCTCTATCGCCTGTTGTCACTCGTAAGTGAATCAACAGTGAAACAGTAACGCGTCACACCCAGGCTGTCAGATGTCAGAGTGTAGCGTTGCCTCATCACTAGATGTAAATTATTTTACAGGAAAGACGAACGTTTCAGCCGTGTCTATTGGAAAATTATCAAGTTTGGAGTATATTTATGAATATTCATAAAATATGGTAATACAATATGGTAATTCATAAAATATGGTAATAGTAAGAATAATCTAATTGGTGACGTATTTTGAATTCACGCAGAGGCGTACATGGACAAATCTCATATTAGTTTTCCCTCTTCGAAAGTCAATGGAGCGCAA
The DNA here is from genome assembly GCA_009739505.2 of Apolygus lucorum. Lineage (NCBI taxonomy): Eukaryota > Metazoa > Arthropoda > Insecta > Hemiptera > Miridae > Apolygus > Apolygus lucorum. The sequence continues at coordinate 23,566,013 of CM019179.2, forward strand.
TACGTCGATGAATAATAAAAAAGTCGGCCAAATGGGTGTGGCACATAGCATCCTCGTATCCATTACCCGCTTGCATGATCCGTTAGTAGCTAACCTCAAAACATCATCTTCAACTTCTTTGTACTACCCTCATAGGGGACCATCGACAATCCAAAACTCAAAATGGAAATTGGAAAAACAGAAATTTTAGCTAATTCAGCTGGGTAATGTGGAAGATGTGGCTGTAAAAGGTTTTTAGTTTGTTTGGGGGCAATGTTACCTATTCATAGAGAACCGTCTACACGCCAACCCGCACATTCCCTGGAAATGTCAGTGAAATCGGCCTATAACTTCACATAGTTTGGCCCGTTACAAGGTTTTCGTGATAGACACATAGACGGACATAAAAACAAAATTGTTCAGAAAGGCAAAATTGTTCAGGCCTAAAACGTAAACGCGTTTAGAAATTTTGATTTTTACCTTAGTTTTTCTTTAATTTCCAAATCTAGACAGAACTCTTTGAGACCCACTCTTGTGGGCGAAACACCTCAAAAGTATAAAAACGCTGCAAATTATTACACAAAGGTTTATTATTTTCCTGTACAGATCACTCATTTGCAAAGATCGCAGCTTTGTCATTGTCACTATTTATTTATTTTTTATTTTTTACCAACCAACCAGAGGTACCTACTACCTACCTACTAGGGCATTTTGAAGATTTCAACCCTTAACTTTGGAATCCAAATTGGAATAAAGGGTTGTAGTGTTCAAAAATGCCCTAGTGGGTAGGTAGTAGGTACCTCTGGTGGGAAGGTAAAAAACGAAAAAAAAAAATAGTGACAATGGCAAAGCTGTGATCTTTGCAGACAAGTGAACAGGAAAATAATGAACCTTTGTTAATAAATAATTTGAATTTCTTTTATTTTTTTTTTTACTTGCCATTCATAGGTACCTAATACCTACCACACCATACTGCCTTCACACCTTCACAATCAAGTTTATTAGAAAGAACTAAACGCTTCACACTCGATTCTAAAAAATACCGAGTTTCATACGGAAATTTGATTACTGGTTGACAAGGAAGCAAAACTCGAAGCAACGAACAGCGATCGCATTTTGGTTAGCTCAAATTTCAACAGAGATTAGACCTCTTTGGATATTCACATTCGTGATTCTGTTTTATCGAAGGAAAACCCTTAAGAAGGTACTCGTAGGGAGAGAAAGGTTTGTCCTACAGAGCTCCGGGTGGTCTCAAAAATGTTTAAACATTCAATACTACTTAAAAATGGTGAAAAAACCTTTATTTCCAGATTTTACGAGCTAGGGCACTCATGAAAATTTCAACCCTCAATTTTTACCCCTTAGAAGTGACTGACATCGACCAAAAGCTTCGAGGCACAACTAGACCCCAAATTTGAACCAAATCGGCCCAGGGTTGTTGAGAAAAGTGCCGTTTACGGCGGACGGACGGACATTTTTTGGTTTATCATTTTCAATAATGAACCTTTGGAATCGACCAAGAAAAAAAAAATTAACACCCCTTCAAAATTTGATGGTTTACGTTTCAAGGTACGTAGAATCCAAAAATCGAATAAAAATTTGGCCGTCCGTCCGCCGTCCGCCGTACGCAGCACTTTCCCCAATTAGCATTGACCGATTTTGATGAAATTTGGTATGTAGGCTCCATTTGGGGTCTAGTTGTGCGCCGAAGATTTTGGTTGGTGTAGGTTACGTCTAAGGAGTCCAAAATGAATTTCGAATTTTTGAAAACGCCCTAACTCAAACAATTACGATATAAAGGTATTGTTTTTCCTTCACTTTGAGATTCTATAGAATTTTAAAAATTTTTTGAGACCACCCGAAGCTCTGTAGGACAAACCGTTCGCTCTCTACGAGAATTTAAGATTTGGACGTACGATAAACCAGAAACACGAGTGTGAATCGCTAAAGAGGCCTAATCTCCGTTCAAATTATAGCTGACCGAAATACGATCTATGTTTTTCTTCATGTTGGATGGTTGGTGGCTTTGCGGACGAGTGATCTATAGAAAAATAATAAACCATTGTGTAATAATTTGCAGCGTTTTTAATCCGATTTTCGGATTCTACGTAGGTACCTTGAAACGTAAATCAACAAATTTTGAGGGGGGGTTAAATTTTTTTCCGATTCCAGAGGTTCATTATTTAAAATAATAAACCAAAAAGCTGATGCAGTGGGAGAGGGCATAGAAGTACTACGATAGAAGGCATGGGGCCTTTATGGAGCGGCCATCATTGGAACCCGGTCAGCATGTATGGATCACCAATAAGAAGATGAAGGGTCGCGTGTTGAGGAAACTTGACCAGCCTCGTTCCTACGTAGTTGAAAAGGAGAGAGGTGGAAGGATCAAGATAAACCGTATTCATCTTGTTACTTTCAAGCCTGAGGGTCCAGAATCCAGCTGAAGAAGGGGAGATGTGACATCTACGAGTTGCTAGTTTTGGTCCTTGGTTACCAACTTGAAATCTGGAAGCCAAGTGTAAACAATAAGAGTTCCATTCCAGTTTCACATCCAACTCGCATTGTCTTATGATTATTATTTTACCTAATTTCATAAAATAACAATCTGGGTAAATTCGTCCTACGAATTCAGTTCGGCACCATCTTCTGATGATTCTCTTCGATGAGGCAGTAGGTAGGAGTCGAATGTCAAGAGGAAGTGTTGTACAGGAGAACTCCAACCTGAAGAGGATTTGAAGCCATCATTATTAATTGAGAATATAACTGAATGCTCCTCCAATTCACTGAATTCGATGATCGCGGAAGACTCTTGCTTGAAGCGAATGAGGATGGTAACAAAGCGAACCTTCACCCACATTAGAGGTGTGTCGGTCGGGAGTGAACGTATTGAAAAGACCTTATCTTCAAAATGACCTTGTCAGAACTGAATGGGTTATCAAAATGAACACGGTCATTCGTTCATCAACCCACCAATCGAGTTTTCCGGTTAAATTACGAGAACAACGGCAGAAGGCCAACAAAATAAATTAATTATATGGATGTATAATGTATATTTATGTACATGCATGTTTGTACATGGATCATTGATGGGTGAAAATGACAAGGAAGTATCAACAGAAAGAAGTAGATGGAAGTGGTTTTCTAAGCAAAACCTTCCATTATCCAAGTGAAGAATGGGGAATTTGCCTCACATTTTTTTTTTTTTTTTTTCGAATGAGGGTTTATTTTTATGGAATAAAACCATAGTGAGCTGCTCGAAAACGCATCCAAAAAATTTAGAGAATTTAAGGAAGATGGAAATTTTAAATGTGGTGGCAATGTGTAAGAGGCAGCCATGTTTGAAACGTGACGGATATTCCACCAATCTTACTTCAAAGGAGGTTCTGTGGCGCTTACCACAGAAGCGGAACATACGCGAACGTTCACCTTCCGAGTAGTGCGCACAAGAGTGCGCCACGATCTGGCAGGAAGAACACAGACACCAAATTGACCAAAAGAAACAGTATTACTCACTTTTTTCCAATACGAATCTATCTACTAGTTTATCAAGCATTATTATTCTTCATCTTCTCTTATTTAGTTTCAAGATTTGAATCACATTATTCGAGTAGCCATTTCACTGGATCGTTTTGTGTGGCGTGCTAGAACTCTGTCTGTTGTTGCTTTCGCGTCGTTTTTTTTCTTTTTTTTTTCGTATGACGTCAACAATACTCCCCGATTTTCGCGGTGTTTTGTAACAGAGGTTCACTTGTTTAGTCATTTTCTCCTACGGTAATTTTTTTCCGTTGGTTATTCCTAGTGTTAAACGTTATTCTAGGGCCCTATAATAGGATTTGCCTTGAAATTCCAGAATCTAAAATTGAGGCAAATTCCCCATTACGTTCGAATGAACTGAGGACTAAAACGCTGCAAATTATTACACAATGGTTTATTATTTTTCTATATAGATCACTCGTCTACAAAATCACCAACCATCCAATATGAAGAGAAGAAAAAAAAAATTAAAATCACCAACCATCGATCGCATTTCGGTCAGCTCTAATTTGAACGGAGATTAGGCCTCTTTTGCGATTCACACTCGTGTTTTGATTTATATATATATGTATTTCAATGACATTGAAATACATATACATTGTATATGTATTTACATTATTGGGTTTACATTGTAAACCCTTAAATTTTCGTAGGGAGCGAACGGTTAGTCCTACAGAGCTCCGCGTGGTCTCAAAAAATGCTAAAAATTCTATAGAATCTTAAATTGAAGGAAAAACAATACCTTTATATCTAAATTTCTTGAGTTAGGGCGTTTTCAAAATTTCAAAATTGATTTTGGAACCCTTAGAAGTGAGCTACATCAACCAAAAGCTTGAGGCACAACTAGACCCCAAATGGAGCCTACATACCAAATTTCATCAAAATCGGTCAATGCTAAGTGGCAAAAGTGCCACGTACGGCGTACGGCGGACGGACGGCCAAATTTTTATTCGATTTTTGGATTCTACGTACCTTGAAACGTAAACCATCGAATTTTGAGGGGGTGTTAAACATTTTTTTTTCTAGGTCGATTCCAAAGGCTCATTATTGAAAATAATAAACCAAAAGACAAAATACACTCAAAGACTGATTCATACGATTCGAATTGATCTTTCATTTGTTTTTGTCTTTTAGCTCATTCGATTCATTCACCTAACCCGTTAATTATTAACCTTAATTATTCATAACCTATTCCGACTCGTTCGGTTTTTCGACTCAGCGTTTTTTCGAGTCACGACCTGGGTTTACAGACTTGCCCACAGAGCGCCTTCCGAACTACCTTGCCAGGAAGTGTGCTGCTCTTAATGTGTATTGGGCCAGGGAGTGGGGGATTCTCCATGAGATGCATGGTATCCCACTCATGAATGTAAATAACCTGCTGGACTGGAAAACGCTCACAAATGAAAGCATAAATAGGATAGGTAAAAAAAATGATGGCCGATTTTGAGCAAAGGGCTTTAAGCTCCCAAAATCATTCCCAATACGTGTCCTTAAGACAAGAAAGAGATATAGTGCCCCTCACAAGCTTTAGAAATTTTCAACATTTGAAGTGGATTTTCAAAATAAGGGGTGACCTGTTGGCACTGAAAAGTAGGCCTTACTTGACTGAAAATCAGAAATGTGATCTATGCAGCAGTGGTGAGGTTGAAAATGCCTACCATTTTATCGCCAAGTGTCGGGCATTGCGCAATGTGAGGGAAAAGTATTTGGGGAAATTTGATATAAGTTGGGAAGAATATATATGTGCAATAAAAGTTGGAAGCCCAATGTTGATAAAGTATTGTTCAGTTGCATGGGACTTGCGTTACAAGACCCGGATTGAGTATGGGTTTTTATAAAATAAGGAGAAAAAAAAGGGGAGGAAAAAAAACTGATACCATCTGTTGTTGGTCATAATATGACCAACAACAGATGGTATCAGTTTTTTTTCCTCCCCTTTTTTTAAATTAAATTAACATAACGAGTGACATATTATGTCACTCGTTATGTTAATTTAATTATGGATGTTCATTATAGATTGTTGTTGTTTTGATTATTTTGCTAATTTATTTGGCATAATTGTTATAGAATATTTGATAATAAATTGCGATAAGATAAAGAAATAAATAGAATAAAATATTAAATTTATTATAAAAATGTGTATTCGGCGAACTCATCGGACGGTCATGTTTGACCACGATTATAACATGGCTCTTTGTAGTCAACTGAGTTGTTATCAATTAGTTACCTAATAAAGCATGTTTTATCTATCTATCTATCTATCTATCTACAGACTCGCTCGTTTTTATGACTTCTGACCGGTTGGTTGTTTGTCTTGTGAGTGAACGGGTGGACGGATTCAAAAGACCTGGTCTCCGTAATAAGTGACCGTTTGGGATTCGAATCCGCCAAATGACCTTGTCATACACACCTCTAACCCACATAGAGTAGTATCCGCATTGCTCAGTATCCTTCAGTGTATAGTATCCACTCTAGATGATTCTCCCTTCCACGCAGCCTGTTCATCACCAACCACCAAAATTCTCTTAGATGCACCATTCTCTACTGACACTCCTACATTAAGCCACCACGTGCATTTTAGTCGAAGTCGGGTTGGCTGTGATTCAGTCGTTTGGGTGTGTTTAGCCATTTAAACAAGAACTCAGGGTCTTGGGGATGACACCCAACCTTATGTCATATCCATATCAAAATGCAATACTTGTACGTGGTTGAGAAAGATTTGTGAGATAGAAGTGTTATAAATCGTTCACTTATTTCTGGTAAAGATTGCAAACTGCCTCTGTGTTCCCCCCTATAGGGGAAACTTATCTCGTTGCAGACGTATTTTTCATGCTGGTAAGTTGAGCCGTATCGGATCCATCGGGAAAAGGCTCGTACGACGTCGGGGGCGTATCGCACACCCATGGGTGAGAAGGCAAAACCCACGGGTGGAGGGGTGCACCCATTAACATCACCTGTCACTCGGGTTTGAATTATTGCGTGGGAAGAGGCTCACGCGAACCCTCGATTTGCCGCAACCTTTCAGCCCCTCCCTGGCGGTCGCTTTAACTACAGAATTGCAAATTACCTGATACGAAATTTAATTCCTCCTTTTATACTTTCGTCTCATCAACAAGCACTTCATCCACCCGTCATCATAATAACCTGCCTTTCTCCATCGTCTCGAAACAAACCCGATTCATCGTCTATCGATTTCACATGAACTGGCTAAATTGACCTGTCTTTGTAATACAACAAACCGAAGGATTCTGTAATGTCGACGTTTTTGAAGAGGACAACACGAAGAGAAAAAATTTGGTATTCCAAACTCTAAATGTTATTTACAATGTTTTCGAAGGATGGGAGGGTGGTGGCGCAGTATAGTCTGATCCCTTCCCCCTCACACTCACGGAGATATCGTCAATTTCGTTAAATTATTACAATAAGGTTTATTATTTTACTGCATAAATGACATTGACTGTATAAGTGACCACAGGTGCTTCCAACCTACTACACAATCAAGTTCACTTTGAATGAGTTAACACTTCACACTCAATTCGAAGAAATAGGGAGGTGTGGATGCCTTTATTACTATAGGAAAGTAAACGCCTTTTCCAACGGTATCATCATATTTGAGTTTGTGTTATGAATTAATAGTTTGAAACATTTTAGTGATATGAGGTCGAAAACACGGAAAAAACGTCTGCCAAGCGTAACCCGATTGTATAGATGATCCGATGCATAGTAGTTAATCTCAAAACAAATTAATCTGTAACATCCCTGAAAATTTCATTGAAATCGGATGGAAAATGTAGAAATTATGGCCGTTTCAAGGAATTCACGTTTGCGCATGCGCAGTCGCTTCTTCCAGTCCGGGGATGATGATTTTCATAGGGGACCGTCTACACACCAACCCGCACAATCCCTGAAAATTTCATAGAAATCGGACAATAAATTCGTATAGTTATGCGCGTTACAAAGATTTCATGACAGACACGGAAGCAAAATTGTTCAGGAAGGTCTGAAACGTAGGTAAAACGCGAGTGAAAATTTTGATTTTGGAGAACTTTTTTTTTCTTCATTGAAAAGTGAAAACAAAGCTTCCGCTACCTTGGTAGACTCGGGAGCAAAAATTCAAAGTGAAAAAAGTTGCATTTTGAGAGAGTTAAAAAAAAAAATGAGTGGACAAAAATTGTTGTAAATTAGTCGTAGAATCAACCCCTGGATTTTTGCGCAGCTCTGGTGTGGACACCCTGTATATTATGAAGGTCCAGAACGTTCGAGATCGTTATACGTGAAGTTTACTGTATACCTCAAAGTTTCGTGCAGGGTTTCTGGACTTTTTAAGGTAAAAACAACACGCGTGGCCCATCAAGGGAAAATAGTGAAGGGCGAAGCCTTCAGGGTGGATCTTATTAGGCGAGGCGGGCATGCCTAGGCGGAGGCAACAGCGATGCGATCCCATTCTGTTCCAAGCAATTAGCGAAAAGCCCTCAGGCAAATCTCTCGAGGGATCCTCGGCAAAGTGGTCCGGATTCTCCCAAGACGTTCTTCCTCCGATGTTTCACCCTGAATCAAGAACTAATCAACTGAACCCACCAGAATTAACTTGGATATCACCCCAAAACCTTATTTTAGATGGTTGATTCACTGCACCGCATTGCCGTTTTCCATTTTATGGGGACTCCGGAACCTCATCTATATTCAAATTCTTTCATCTCTCCTCGCCACCTGCTCGAAACCTGTTTCTTCAATTTGGGATTATGGGACGGGAAGACGATAAATTCAAATTTAAAGGGAAGATGGGGAGGTAAGTACTAAATGTGGTCTGGGTTTCAGCGATGATTATTCTTGACGCGATAATTACATTCCCTCCTAAAGATGTAATGGAATGAGAGAAACATTCAAATGGAATCAGTTATTTAAAATACGTCTATTATAATTTCTGAATGAAAAAAAAAAAAAACCTTAATTCAAGTTTTTTACATTTTACGGAAATTTGCAAATTTTCAAGTTATCATCTTAAACCATTATTGATTCATTCGAAAAACTCGTCATGGAACATGCACTTTTTTTCTCAATAATAAACCATTTTTTAGCAATTTTTGAAGTACAATAATATTCATCATATTATTTTAAATAGTTACTACCGCCAATTGAATGCGGTGCTCATCCCACCGAAGTAGCGCTGATTTCACGAGTCGCCTGCTCGATTTTTTCACGGTCTCTGCTGGTGAAAGAAGTACCCCATTTCAGTAATTCTACGTTCGGGCTCAAGTGTGGCACATCACTTAGCACTGTTTTTCGACAATGAATTTTGTGGTTATATCTCTTTCTTGATTTGGTTTCATTTTACCGCATTTACAACAGAAAAAGTACATAACTTTTTGAGGAGGAATAATATTTTCCTACACAAATTATTTCTTCTCTGACACAATTTTAGAAATTTTACAGTTTTTTACACTTCATTGGGATTGATTCATTACCCTTCGTAAGAAAATCGACGATTTCGACCTCTAAAAGTGACTTTTTCGATTGTAAATGCGGTAAAATCAAACCAAATCAAGAAAGACATATCACTACGCGATTCATCGTGGAAAAACAGTGCTAAGTAATTTGCCACACTTGAATTCTACCTTCATCGCGCAAAAATGTGATATTCGAATTCTTTGAAGAAAAATAAGGGGAGGTTACTTCGAAAAGTTTTTTGATTTTCACACAAATAACGGAAATAGAAAGGGTGGTCCGTTACTTTTGAAACACCCTGTACAGCTGTGCATGTCATTCAATTCTGTCTTTCATCTATTTCGGGGCCCATAGACGGATATTTTACCAGGAAATTCGTCTGGAGAGCCACCGAACCCATTGAACCTTCGTCATACAAAATTCAGTAATAGGACCTAAACTATAGTATTTCAGGAATTAGTAAATGTAATCACAGTCCACTGCATCTCCATCTGAACAAAGTTAATAAATTTGCTATTTTTCTAACGGCCCTCTCGTCGTCCAGGAACATCCCGGCGCCAGGACGCTTTGAAGATCTGCAGAACTAATAAGTTCCGTTTATTACTTAAAAGTTCGCCAATTTTCAATACAAACATTTTAACGAAAAACCAGCGAATTTTGAGGTGGGGGGGGGGGGCTTGGACGATTCCAAATTATTGAAAATAATAAACCAAAATAATTCCCAATAGTAGTACTAAAAAAATATAAAACATTTTTGTTTCAACTTCTGGTGGTGATTTTCTTAAGAGATTTTATGCTCATTCGAATTTATTAGAACTGCAGTTATGATGGTAATTTCTTTCCTCGAAAAACAAGTCCAGCCAAATGATTTCACCAATGTCAAAATTCTAATTTCTTTAAATCAAGCCGGGATAGGGGATCGACCACACAAAGGGAGAGAGATAGTTGACGTTTATTAGAAGTAAATAAAGTTGAAGTATACTTCTCACAAGAAGATTACTATAACATTAAATACATCGTACCGAACATTTCCTCGAAGCACGTTTCAAGAAGATAGTGAACTACTGGCTTCCAAATTGTATGGCAGTTTGTTCCAAAAACGTTCCAAAAATCAAAATGCTGTGCCTGGGTCTCATGAAAGCAAGAGGTTTGATATGCTATTCCAGATGGGTGCAGAAATATTAATGAAGCACAACAGCCGGTGGAGCTCCCCAATAATAAATTTTAGGGGATGAGTGTATCCAATTTGATTTTATTACCGTCGGGTCCCTCATGACTCGCAATTAGAACTCAAAAATTCCCACAGAGGCCGACCCCGGAAATGAAAACGGTCGACCGTTCCCCGACGGGTCTTTAAATCCCCCTCTACTTCACCCTCAATTAATTTCATTCTAATTTCCGCTAATAGTCAGAGAAACTCCTGGGCGCCACGCCCCTTTTCAACAGTCGAACACCTTATTAATTAAAAACTTAAGGAGAGGCAAAGGATTGTTACTCGAGAACGGACCTCGGCTGTGATGGTAGTGATGGTAGGAGAGAGTGAGAGAGAAAGACAGTGCGAGAGAAGAAGGGCGAGTATTCTTGGGACGAGTTTCCCGCTTTTCACGAGTTTTATGGTGAGGAGGAAGGGAGTTTTTAGGGGGAAAAGTGATTAAAAAACTTCCGATGTTCCCAATGAAAAGCGGAAACAGAGAAAAGTGGTCCGAAGATTTGGGTGGTGGCAAGTGAGAGGATGGTGAAGGGAGGAGGGAGTTCTGTAAATTGGTGACCCCTCGTTTTGTTCCATTCTTTTCAGATAAGAACCTTTGATTTCTAGTGGGTCTAACCGTTAGTCTGTAGGCTGGTGTCACCGACTCACTTCGCTGTCAGGGTCCCGCGAAATCAAAAGCCCTCAACTCTCAAAATCCCCACAGTGTTGTGGAAAACCGCATTACAAATTCAGCTCCCCATATGGTTTTTGATGTCGTTCCTTCAGTTATTCTTGCCGTAATATCTTCATCGAGAGCTATCACCCTATCTTTTGACTGCATTATACAGAAAGCCCTGTGGATCCTCGGTCCACCTCCAATCTCCACGCTTCATTGAATTTCTCAATGGCATCTGTGGCATGTAGTATGTTGTATCTCCTTCTGATTCAGTCCATTTTGTGTCTTATTTAACAACGTGGTTTTTTCATTCTGATGTCTCACCAGGGGTAACTAAATTATCCGGGATTCCCATATAAGTGACTTTTTTCCGGCAGGCAGGTGAGAAAATTTTTAAGATCCATAGGTGGAGTTGGATCTCATAAGATACCTGGAAGGGTCCACGTCTTCAGGTTATGTTGGGTTCAAAAACCCACTAAAAAATGCTCCTTTTCTTCCACGTTGGAAGTCACCCCAGAACCGTTTAACACGTGACTTAGGGATGAGTCCTGCGGGGTTAGATCAGTTCTGGTTGATGGGGCGGACCAGATGCTCCCTCCTCTCTCTTTCTCGTTCTAAGAGTGTCTTCCTTGTCAGAATACTCTCTGTGTACTCTGCCACAGAAGTCCAGCTCCATTCACCTTCCAGCATACTGCTGACAACAGCCTCTAGTGCTGAACTCTGGGGAGCTAACTCCATCTCTGCCATCAGCTGACTTCTTTCAGGCATCCATTTGGTGCATTCGAAAAAGGCCTGGAGCAAACTGTCATCTTCTTTGTTCTGACAGTGTAAACATAATGGGGCAGTGTAAACATTTCCCATTTTATGCAGATAGGCATGAAACAGTCCATATCCAGTGAAAAAAAGCGTAAGGAAGAAGTTATCCTCCATATTTCCTTTCCATCCACGTCTGAATGTTTGGCACCACCCGTGAAGTCCACCTTCCTCCATGTTCTCCCGTCCATATCTTGCCGGTTTGCCACTGTGCGCTCCCTTTCTTCCTTGGCTGTGCATGCCCTGTTTCCTTCATCCCTTGTGTCAAAGATTATTTTCCTCTCTGAAGCCATCAGCTGAATGGGTATGACACTCGTGAGGATAGCGGGTTCTGATACTGTTCGGTAAGCGCAGGCGATTCGTAGGTCCCCACTTCGCTACACAGCTATTAATCTCTGTCGGAGATATGCCACACTCAATGCGTCTGTCCTTACTTCCGCTCCGTACAAGAGAATTGACTGAACGATATATAAGTGACTTTGACTGCGGAAAACTACCTATTTCTTGTACTTACTGACGTGATTTCTCAAATAATTTTCTAGAAAGAAAGTTCACTTCCTAAGGCCCACTTTCACCAAAAGTTGTTCAAATCGCGTTCAACTAAACTCCTTTATAGTTAATCTGGATGAATAAACCCAGCAAGATGGCAAGCGTCTTTCACCAACCCAAATCATGACATGATTTGGGTTGGTGAAAGACGCTTGCCATCTTGCACATTGTGTTCCCTATGAAAAACATCGCCCTAAGACTGATAGTAGCCACTACGCACACGCAAACTTGAATTTCCTTGTAACAGCCACAACTTCTTCAATTTCTAACTAAATTCGATGACATTTTTAGGGATTATGCGGATTGGAGTGTGAATGATCCTTTATGAAAATAATCGCCCCCAGACTGATATATTGTGATCAGCTACCTCTTCGAATTTCTGTCCATTCACTTCCTTAGCTCAAGTGGTAGGAGCTCCGATTCAGAATCGGAATGATAGGAGATTGATCCCCGGTCGAGGGAAGTTAATTTTTGATGATTCAACAATGTGGCGCAGTCGTACCGGACCTGAATGGTCCCCTCAGCATTTCTCAGAGAAACAATAATTCATTAAGATTAGGTCATCAAAACAACTCCCTTCCAAGACACGAGTCGAGCCACCGCCTATTCAGACAAACGTTAAGGTCAGCAGATCCCCCGCCCCGTCAATAAGGAACAATAACAAAAAACTCCGAAGCCAGTAAAAAATACGCGTTCTCACTGGGTTGTAAAACGCCGGCCAAAGCAGCCTCCCTGACTAGGTAACGGAGTACCAACGATTTCCTAATGGGGGAGAGATGTTGTGATCAGCTACCTCTTCGCGTTTCTGTCCATTCACATCCTTAGTTCAAGTGGTAGGAGCTCCGATTCAGAATCGGAATGATAGGAGATCAATCCCCGGTCGAGGGAAGTTAATTTTTGATGAATCAACAGATAGTAGCCACGAAAACGTAACATCAATATAAAACAGCAATTATTTCTGCATTTTCCAACCGAATTTGATGAAAATTACTGGCATGGTGCAGGTTGACGTATACATGGTTTTCTAGGAGGGTAGTGCAAGATAGTTAGAAATTGATGTTTTGAGATTAGCTATAATGCATCGGATCATCCTAGCAATCGGTTCATTGAAACGAGGAAACTATGTGCCACACCTACTTGGCAGACTTTTTTATCTGCACGTAATGAAGTAAGACTAAATTGATAAGTGTGTACTTAGTGTAGAAGGCAGGTATTTAAATTTCATGAAAGGGGTACACATAAGACACACATCATAACAGAAGGAACTGGTCCTCCAGAGGGGGTTGAACTGACCAGACAAGTTGACCACTCCGAAGAATAAATATTTCTCCACAGGTGATAATCAATAAATATTTTTCCAATAACAAATTCAAGTAAAATTTTATATAGTTTGATATACTTTTTGGTTTATTATTTTCAATAATAAGCCTTTGGAATCGAGCAAGAAAAAAAAATTTTAACCCCCCTCAAAATTTAATGTTTTACGTTTCAAGGTACGTAGAATACGAAAATCGAATAAAAAAATTTCCGTCCGTCCGCCGTACGCGGCACTTTTCTTAGCAACACTGGACCGATTTGGTTCAAATTTGGTATATGGGCTCCATTTGGGGTCTAGTTGTGCCGCGAGCTTTCTATTTTCCCAATCGAGTGTGAAGCGTTTAGTTCTTTCTAATAAACTTGATTGTGAAGGTGTGAAGCCAGTATGATGTGGTAGGTAGTACCTAGCTGGCAGGTAAAAAAAAGTTGGTAGGTAAAAAAAATGTTGGTGGGTAAAAAACGCTGCAAATCATTGCTCAAAGCCTTCTTCACTCTTCAGATCACTGATCAGCTGAGTGAGCTCCGAAGCCATTTTCAATCCTATTGAATGGAAGTGCTCTTCCAGGCGTCTCCAGCATTCGAGGAGATCTTCTTCACTCCTCAGATCACTGATCAGCTGAGTGAGCTCCAAAGCCGTTTTCTATCCTATTGAATGGAAGTGCTCTTCCAGGCGTCTCCAGCATTCGAGGAGATCTTCTTCACACCTCAGATCACTGTTCAGCTGAGTGAGCTCCAAAGCCATTTTCAATCCTATTGAACGCAGGAAGCTGAAATTTGAGAGGGAAGGTCAAGGGAGAATACAGATGGTGGCAGGTGCTATTGATGGAGAACCAGTGATCTATACAGAAGGGTGATCTATACAGAAAATAATAAACCTTTGAGCAATGATTTGCAGAGTTTTTCTAACTAGAGGACCACTCGAACCGTTTTGTCAAATTGTCTAGTCTGTGAAGAAGTCAATTCATTTTTGTAATTTTAAATTTTATTGATTGTTCGTCATCGTAAATGTTCCTCTGTTGGTAGCACTGAGGTGATGTCTGAGAAATTCGGCCAGGGGAGTGGGATAGGCGGGATCAAAGGATGACCGTCTGCCTCGATCCCAATTACACGTAGTAGAGGCTCCCACATTTCAGAGGTGGGATAACCCAGATGGAACCTCCTTGTCCGGACCTGACGTGAAACTGACCAGCTTGGACAGTTCAGATGAAGGGTAACTGATACTATTACCTACCGGAGCTTAGGGTTATCTGATGACTCCACACGTGGGTCTCAACAAGATCTGAAAATTCAGGAGTAGTGTGAAAATGCCAATACCTGATACCAAATTAGGTATGTTATGAAGAATTCTGCAAAAACTATCAGATTTGCTCAAAGTAAACTATCAATGAACTACCTTCCAATAGGTGTTCTCAGAATCATGGTCGTTGTACCTGGGTAGATTCTACGTTACTATCGGAAGGGATGATATTTCACCTTATTCAGGCGGGTTCTATGTCACAACTTTGCCAATTTACATTTTGGTCGGACAGAGCCTGGTGGGATCCCCGAGGGAGATTCTGGGACCAAATCCCGCCAACTTCCACTCGAACCACCCCGGCTTATTACGCGAACAGACAATGTAGGGCCGTAGGCGTACATGATTGAACGAGCTCCTCCCTGCACGAACTACCATATCCTCATTAACCATTCTCAAAAATACGGTTGAACTCGGTATTCCGAAAGTAACAAAATTTTGAGCTCTACCAATAGAAATTATGGGTTCTGAACCATTATGATCCATTACTCTACGCCAGGTGAAGAAAAATGAGGCATCTAGTTAAGGTGCTTCTTTACTGGAAGCGATACCTGGGGACGAGCGACCGATCACACTAAGGTGTTCTTCAGGTGCAATGACGGGCTCCTCTGCTTTTAAATTATAGGAAAATATTTGATAGCTCATCCCTTTAATAATCACTGCATTTTTCCGAGTGCAATGATCTGATTAACCTAAGGGTCCAAACTACTCCTTTCCGAAAGTATTAGGTTAACCCAATACCTCCGTTTTTGCTTGAATCGTATCATGTAACTATTATCCACTTGGTAAAAATCAAGGCGATCCATTTTTTCAACCGCGAAGGAAGGCACGCAACTGTCAGTCGCTTGTTTAGTCGCCTTCAATGGAGGTCTCCCGGTCTCTTCGCATCGCTTGTTTGAAGTTCCTTCTCATCGCTCCTCATCGAGTCGCGCGGCATCGCTTCCTGAATAAAGAATCCATTTGGATCCAGTTATTAGTAAGTTCTACTCTCTATTGTTTTGTATTATACCTTAGTAGAACCCATGTGGAAGGAAGCAGTGGGACTATTTGAACGTCTTCGAATGGTAGCTTTGGATTCAGGATAGTGTGAATTTATAAATCCAATAATAACTTACCTAGTCACTTCCAAACACAGAGTTCCAACACACAGTAATATCCGATATCCTTACCTGAAAATGAAAAAAAAAACGCTGCAAATCATTGCTCAAAGGTTTATTATTTTCTGTATAGATCATCCTTCTATATAGATCACTGGTTCTCCATCAATAGCACCTACCACCATCTGTATTCTCCCTTGACCATCGCTCTCAAATTTCAGCTCCTGCGTTCAATAGGATTGAAAATGGCTTCGGAGCTCACTCAGCTGATCAGTGATCAGAAGAGTGAAGAAGATCTCCTCGAATGCTGGAGACGCCTGGAAGAGCACTTCCATTCAATAGGATTGAAAATGGCTTTCGAGCTCACTCAGCTGATCAGTGATGTGAGGAGTGAAGAAGATATCCTCGAATGCTGGAGACGCCTGGAAGAGCACTTCCATTCAATAGGATTGAAAATGGCTTTCGAGCTCACTCAGCTGATCAGTGATGTGAGGAGTGAAGAAGATCTCCTCGAATGCTGGAGACGCCTGGAAGAGCACCTCCCATTCAATAGGATTGAAAATGGCTTTCGAGCTCACTCAGCTGATCAGTGATGTGAGGAGTGAAGAAGATATCCTCGAATGCTGGAGACGCCTGGAAGAGCACTTCCATTCAATAGCATTGAAAATGGCTTCGGAGCTCACTCAGCTGATCAGTGATCTGATCAGTGAGCAATGATTTGCAGCGTTTTTTACCTACAAACATTGTTTTACCTACCAATTTTTTTTTACCTACCACACCTACCTACTGGTAGGTACTACCTACCACACTATAATGGCTTCACACCTTCACAATCAAGTTTATTAGAAAGAACTAAACGCTTCACACTCGATTCGAAAAATAGAAAGCTTGATATGGAAATTTGATTACTGGTTACGCAGAAGGCAAAACTGTATACAAATCGAAGAAATGAACAGCGATCGCATTTTAGTCAGATAAAATTTGAACGGAGATTAGACCTCTTTTGCGATTCACACTCATGATTCTGTTTTATCGAAGGAAAACCTTCAAATACTCGTAGGGACCGAACGGTTTGTCCTACAGAGCTCCGGGTGGTCTCAAAAATTTTTAAAAATTCTATACTATTTAAAATTGGTGAAAAAACGATACCTTTATTTCGAGAGTTTTCGAGCTAGGGCACTCTTGAAAATTTCAACCCTTAATTTTCACCCCTTAGAAGTGACCTACATCAACCAAAAGCTTCGCGGCACAACTAGACCCCAAATGGAGCCCATATACCAAATTTGAACCAAATCGGTCCAGTGTTGCTAAGAAAAGTGCCGCGTACGGCGGACGGCGGACGGCGTACGGCGTACGGCGGACGGACGGAAATTTTTTTATTCGATTTTCGGATTCTACGTACCTTGAAACGTAAAACATCAAATTTTGAGGGGGGGTTAAAATTTTTTTTTTCTTGCTCGATTCCAAAGGCTTATTATTGAAAATAATAAACCAAAAATATATATTTAGATGCAAAAGGGGTTAACGTCCAAATATTTTAACAAGTATCATGTCTTTAGGATGGCCCGAGATTTCAATTTTTAAAGGACCTTGACCAGGACCAAGACGGAATGCACGAGTAGAGCTTATATAATTTTTCGTGGTCAACCCATTCGTTGCTACGGAACATTATCACTTTCTTCGCCGTTTTTAGTCGTAAAAAAATGGTTCACCACCGCACTGAAAATTATTACACAAAGGTTTATTCTTTTTTTCTATATAGATCACTCGTCTGCAAAGAACACGGCTTTGCCATTGTTACTACGAACTACCATAAAATTGTTAAGAAAAGACTCCAAGATTCTCATTCGATTAACCAAAAGGACAATCAGCTAGGAAACTCGAAGAATTGGACGCGAAGAAGAGGTGAAGATTTTGCAGGGCTCCACAAGCCGCCCCCAATAATGAGCCGCGGTATCTTCAGTGATTTAACTAATGTTTATCTTCACTGATTACGTAAACCGTATTTTACGGACCTGCAGCTAGTTATGTAAGTAGTTACCTAACGAGGAGTCATGACTGGATGAGTGCTGTTGAAAGGTATATGAACTGGAAATAATTCTATCATGGTGGGTTTCCAGATAGAGAGAAACATAAATAATAGCGATTACTGAGCCCTAAAAAAATTCGTATGTAAAACGAATGTTATGAAAATCCTCCTAACAGGGTTACCAGCTCCTACACAATTTGGAATTCCCCTCTAGGGAAAGCTGAAGTAGTAAACTTTGTCTTGTATAATATACAAGAACTATATTATAGTTCTTGTAAATCTTAGTTTTAATAGTGAATTCAATAGATATAATCAATTTTAAATTTAATTATTTATAGTCTAGCGTTTCTCAATCAAAACACCAATGGATGCAGCTTTTGTCGTTCCGCTATCATCTCTCTGAGGACTGATGGATCATGTGCTCATTACATAGTCATCCACGTACCATCTTCGAACAATCCCGCAGTTGACCATAAAATCATTCGTTGACTGATCTTCAGAATTTCAATTTTTGCGGCTTAGTGAAGATCGGGAGTATTTAGTGCAGTTTGTCCTTTTGTTGTCAGTAGAATTTGTGGTGTACATAGGAGGTGAAGGGGGGTCTCGTCTGCTTTCACAGCAAATTAATTCAGAGTCAGTCAATATTTGACTATAGACCGCTCGGTCGGATGATTGCTTCATTTTCGAAACACGGCTGCGATCCACTCTCGGAGGTTTGCGAGCCTAATCACCCCATGAAAAACCCAACGTAATTAGCTATTGCTTGTCGTTGAGCCTTTTCGCTACGACCGAGTCGCGTATGCCTAAAGAAAAATGGTCAATGCTACAACTGCATAATAAACTAGAATTGATGGAACACGTGTTCCATCCTAAATGAAAGGTACACTATAGGTTCTACACCAGTTTGTTCATAATAGCAAACAGTTTGCTATTATTTTTCAATTTATAAATCATCTCAGGGTTGTGTTTTTTAATAGTTTGTGGAATGTTTTCCTGATAAACTAGAGAGAAATAAAGCTCCTATAGTGAATATAAAAGAAAACCAGTGAAAAAAAAAAGTGGAAAAAAAGTGAAAACAATTATAGTGAATACAAATTGGACCGAGACCGAAAAGAAAGAGAGATAGAGTTGTATTTCTTGACCACACATCGAAGAACTTGCTAGAAATGAATTGGTAAAAACCCTTGTTTTCCCAATGACAGTTAGGTATGCAATATGCATAGGTCAGCTTGACACTATGACGATCCTAGATCTTTCTATTAATAGGAAATTATCTAGATTGACTGGCATGTCAACCCTTGGGAATTTTTCAATACCGCGCCATGACAAGGTCGCGGTCATGACGTTTTAGAAAATCAAGCTTTAAGATTTCTGAACAAGTGGAAGTCGGGTATTATAAAACTGTCTCCGCTTCAACACGCTGACTCCACATGTATGTTCTTTTTTTTATCTGTTCATCAACAACGTTTCCACAAACTAACGCGCACCCTTTAACGCTAATTGGACCATGGTGTCACTAGGGTCACCGAAATCATCTCAGAAACTCCACAGATGTCCCAAAGTGCCACCTGAGTAACCAAAATTAAATTGCAATTTTAAATTTAATAGACCAGAATTTTTTGTGGGTCATTGGAAGTCTCAAAATATAATTTATGACAAAAAATTCCAAGGAAATGGAGACATTTTCAAAATGTTTGTCATAACATTATTTTTGACTTATAATAACTTACAACAAACGGTTAAAAATTGAGCTCTGTCCATTAATTTTTAAACTGCAATTTAAATCTAATCAATTCGGTGACACCTTGGGACAGCTGTGAAATTCCCAAGATGTTTTTAGTGACACTAGTGACACCATGGTCCAATTAGGATTAATAGCAGCATAAATTCCATGGAATGCAAAGTCTGAACACTGCATAAGAACCCTGCAAGAGGACGCCTGTCTCAGGCTCATTAGATACCTACTTTCCTACTGAGCCCATTTCGTCTTTTAACACGTTTCAATACAAATACATGTCTAATACATTACTGCGTCATTAATTTGGTTCGGATGATATAGGTACGATAAAATTCAACCAGAATGAAAATCTAGTAACGAACAACCGAAATATTGTTTTTAATAAATCCTTTAAAAAAAATTACTTGAACTTGATTAATATTAGATAAAACCGGCATATTTGATATTTACTTAATGTAACTCCGTTATGTAAGCACCTCGTAACTCGTAATTGAGATTGGACATTCAAGCAATTTCATTTGCATGAATCAAACGGTTTTCCAACTACGAGTAAATCGTTCGGATGGTGTGAGGAGTTTCCAACGAAAATGAGTTACAACCGGTCGACCGGGGTATCCGTTATTATTCATAAGGTTTGAGGGACGTAATAAACTTTTCATTGTCTACATAAATGATATCGTGGCGGAAGCTCCTTGTTCCGAGTTGGCTGATGCCGGAGAAGCGGGGAGGGATTATCTTCTCTGAATACTCAGTTCTCATTGGAGACAATCGATTCATCAGTTAGGGTTGTATCTTCAGAATAACGAATAACCTCGAAGGGTCGTAATATTACTTCATTCCAAAGGCCTCGAACTGAGATTTTCTAAAAGATGGATTGCAATTTCAGGTTATTTGGATTGAGTTCAATATGATCGTTTAAAATTGATTCCCGGTCACACTCAGTGGTATCGTGAACGTTTTATCAACGCGCTGTCGGACCAAACATGAATAATTAACCCAATGATATTTCAAGACTAAACTCAAATTTGCAACCTATAGATTGTAGAAATTTACCTATTTTATCGAGAATTTTCCGATAATAAGGTATAATTACTCACTTTTTCTCTTCTAACTCAACTTCTCTTATTAAATTAGACACCCTATTCTTGTTCACAACATACTGCTTTGGTGCCTGACTGGAACTGTTGGAGGGAGAACTCGAATTCGCATGTAGGGTACGTAGATTATAGATTTTAAAATGCTAATAAAATTCGAGGCTCGTACACCGCTAGAAATGTTAAGGTGGATGAGGGCGAGGGGGAGGAGGGGAATCCAATACTTCTCACTCAAAATACTAACTAAAATATTAAACTAAATTTTGTGTAGTAATAAGGTAAATAAGAATGCATGTTTTATCGCCAATATGTTTTATTAGCAGCAATAAACAATTGAATTCACATGATAGTTTCCAAGTTTGTAATACAGTGGTCGCCGCATATTTCGGCCAAATCATGACGTAAGTACTGGCTTCGACCGGAATAACTGAAATCCGAAATAAACGGCGGAACCAAGAAAAGAGCTCCGTCAGAGCTGTGGGATCTGAGTCCGGTTTAAGATTTATCTGGAGAAGAAGCTTCGGGCCAGGAATTCCTCGTGCCAGGGGATGGGAGTCCCAGATCCAAGTTGGAACCCAGATAAGTAATTTCACTCGCTAATCTTTGCAGATGACCAGATTTAAGTTGCGAAGGACCATCACGATGTTGTCTACATGTTCAGGAAGCTCAGGGAAGTATTCCAGCCCGCAGGCTTGAAGATTATTCCCAGCAAGACTGAGTATTTAGTTATTGGAGGAGATGGCAACGATATACAGATGCCTGGGTTAGGTACTAAGTCAAGGCCGTGGAGCAGTTCAAGTACCTTGCCTCAATCCAGGATAGGACTGGAAGTAACAAAGCAGATGCTGGTCGACGAATCCAGTTAGGTAGAACTGCGACTAGCTCAATGAACGGAATTATCTGAAGTCGAGAACAACCTGCCGACTAGAAAGATGATTTTTAGTGTCTCGTGAAAAGTAATTGACGTATGGAGGAGAAAGCTCGACTTGAACACAGAGAAACTGAATAAGGTTGGCTGCAGTCGAGATGGACATGCAGTTGAAGAGTTGGCGGGTTTTGAGACTAGAGAAGGTATGAAACGAAATCATCAGGCACATGATTGGGCAGCCAGAGTCGGTGGTTTATCGAATGGAGTGGCGAACCCTGGAGTAGTACGGGCACTTGAGGCGGTTACCTGGATCAAGGTGACCTCAGAAGGTGTTTTATTGGTCTCCGGAAGGTCGTCAGGAAAAAGGCTTCCCAGAGATACATGAAGGGGAGGAGTTGATAGCTCTATGAGACGACTAGACCTGGACGATGGTCAATGGAGAGAAAGTAGTTATTGGTCAGACGATCAAGGGACACAACGCGATACGCCTTTGAAAGTAAAAGTAGGTAATTTTTCTAATTTAAGAGTTAATTAATGAGATGGACAGATCGAGGAAATTTAACGAATAAGTCCCTTTTGAGACGCACCAACTTGGTAATTGCACGAGACAATGAGGAAGCCATACTTGGCGTGATCATCGAACTAAAACACCACTAAAATAACACTAACACACTTGGTTTTTTAGTTCGATGGGCGTGATGGTCGTTTATGATCAGATTTTTCTTAACGTACGTTGTTTCATTACGCCTCCAAATTATGAGTTACGTAGATTGTTAACTTGAAAACTTCTGTAGAAACAACGCCTTTGAGAGAAACAAAAGTCACTTCGTACTATTGAAAGTCAATATTACAAAAGTTCCGAAGGTGAAAACCCGTCTCGAAATGAAAGAGAAGGGCTAGGACTCGAAAAATTGATGGGCTCGACAGAAATCCTCTTTTTTTCTTATCCGTCAAAAATAAAAACCCCTCTTTAACTCCAGACCTCTCTTTATATCACACAACTCCCCCTCCAACCCCTTTTCCTTCACTCACGGTCGCTTAATTAGTTCATTGACAGTGTCAGAGAGAAAAGTTTGAAAAAAATAAAAAATACAACTTGCTCCAAGCCACCAACAGAACGTGACTGAGAGCTGTGGTATTGCGATGGAGGGTTAAAAGGGGTTAGTCAGGTTATCAATGATTCACGAAGAGCCTGCTGGAAATAACTTCAAAACGGTCGGTATTATGTATCGAGGCTCACCAAGGGGCCGCATAAATAATTATTACACGCTAATATACATAAATTATTTAAGAGAATTTTGGGAGAGAGAAAGAGTGACGGGAGAGGAGGGAGGCTTGCGGAATTCGCGTGTTAGAGGAAAAGCGTGAGTGAACCAGACCAAAAATCGTTTGCCTAAGTCAACAATTTTTTTAATTGTATTTTTAATATTCAAATATGCTTTTTGTCCGGTATTTTATACATTTTTCCTCGGCTATTTCATTCCTTTCCCACGAATCAAGAGAAGCAGTTACTCAGGGAGCAAAAGTAAATAAGCCAAGAACAAATGGTTCTTGCTTTTTGTTTGTACGTTAAAATACATGAAACAGGCAAATGTTTTGTAGAAAAGACAACCAAGGTATAGAGGCAACTGCAGTCGAGAGTTGAAACGACATTTGAGACAAGGTTGTTGAATCAGTCTACTTAGTATGCGAAGCACTATCATCAGATTATTCATACCCAAGTCATTGGGAAGTAATATACCGATGATATAGATATATTAAGTAAGGTCAGGATATAGAGAAGTGAGTTTGTAATTAAGGTACCTAGTGAAGTGAAATTGAAAGGTGTAAGATGATGGGAACTCGAACCAATCTGGAAAATGCTAGGAAGACTCCACAGAACTGACCATGATTCCAAGGAGAGTGTGAATAATATTGAAAAAATGACAGCGAAAGAAGATTTATTTATCCCACAATCTTGAAAAGTTGTCTATAAGGATGGAATAAAAAATTACATTTTCTCACTACCTTTTCATATAGTTGTCTTATTTGTTATGTAGCGAATGAAATCACTCACGACGAGATTGTGAAAACCCATTTAAATAAAAATCGAGAAAACAGGAGTTGAGGTTAGAAAAATTTTCTAATCAAATTTAATTTGATTACTTACTGGTAGCTAAGGACGCAAAACTGAGTACAACTCGAAGAAACGAACAGCGATCGCCTTTTGGTCGGCTAAAATTTGAAAGGATATTAGGCCTCTTTTGCAATCCCCACTCGTGTTTTTGATTTATCGTAAGTCCAACCCTTAAGTTCTCATGAGGATCAAACGGTTTGTCCTTAAGAGCTCTGGGTGGTCTCATTCGATTCTAAAAATTCAATACTATTTAAAGAATGATGAAAAAACAATACCTTTATATCGAATTATTTCGAGCTAGGGCGTTTCGTAAATGTCAGCCCTTACTTTTCAACCCTAAGAAATGACTGACATCAACCAAAAGCTTAGAGGCACAACAAGACCCCAAACGGAGCCAAAGTTCATCAAAATCGGTCCGTGGTAACTAAGAAAAGTGTACGGCGAACGGACGGAAAATTTTTATTCGATTTTCGGATAAACGTAAACCAACAAATTTTGAGAGGGGTTAAACAATTTTTTTTCTTGGTCTATTCATTATTGAAAATGATAAACCAAAACGGAGTTGAGAAGAATGTTGTCTATTTCCACAAAAATAATGAGTTACAAGTTAAATCGATTTCGACGGTTAGGTCATCATCACTAACAAATAATAACAGTTATTGTTTACAATAATAGTTATTGTTTGTTACTGATGATGACCCAATCGTCGAAATCGATTTAACTTCTAACTTATCATTTTCGTGGAAATAGACTACGTTCTTCTTAACTTTCTTTTGATGTTTTTGACCTTTGAGGCTATTTTTGGTTTATTATTAGTTTCTGTTTCCAAATGTCCAACTTTATTTGTACAATGTACATTCCAGTTATGCTCATATCATCTTGGTTAGTAGGCCACCTATTTCACAAGAAGCTGGGCGAGAGGTTGGTGTACATACGCCTCTCAAAGAACGTTGAATTTTACGTTTAACATAATGATTTGTAACTATATTCGAATAATAAATAAATAACGGTAGTTTTGGTTTATTATTTTCAATAATAAGCCTTTGGAATCGAGCAAGAAAAAAAAATTTCAACCCCCCCTCAAAATTTGATGTTTTACGTTTCAAGGTACGTAGAATACGAAAATCGAATAAAAAAATTTCCGTCCGTCCGCCGTACGCGGCACTTTTCTTAGCAACACTGGACCGATTTGGTTCAAATTTGGTATACGGGCTCCATTTGGGGTCTAGTTGTGCCGCGAAGCTTTTGGTTGATGTAGGTCACTTCTAAGGGGTGAAAATTAAGGGTTGAAATTTTCAAGAGTGCCCTAGCTCGAAAACTCTCGAAATAAAGGTATCGTTTTTTCACCAATTTTAAATAGTATTGAATTTTTTAAAATTTTTGAGACCACCTCTGTAGGACAAACCGTTCGGTCCCTACGAGTACTTGAAGGTTTTCCTTCGATAAAACAGAATCATGAGTGTGAATCGCAAAAGAGGCCTAATCTCCATTCAAATTTTATCGGACTAAAATGCGATCGCTGTTCATTTCTTCGATTTGTATACAGTTTTGCCTTCTGCGTAACCAGTAATCAAATTTCCATATGAAGCTTTCTATTTTTCCAATCAAGTGTGAAGCGTTTAGTTCTTTCTAATAAACTTGATTGTGAAGGTGTGAAGCCAGTATGGTGTGGTAGGTAGTACCTACCTGGTAGGCAAAAAAAAGTTGGTAGGTAAAAAAAATGTTGGAGGGTAAAAAACGCTGCAAATCATTGCTCAAAGGCTTCTTCACTCTTCAGATCACTGATCAGTTGAGTGAGCTCCAAAACCATTTTCAATCCTATTGAATGGAAGTGCTCTTCCAGGCGTCTCCAGCATTCGAGGAGATCTCCTTCACTCCTCAGATCACTGTTCAGCTGAGTGAGCTCCAAAGCCATTTTCAATCCTATTGAATGGAAGTGCTCTTCCAGGCGTCTCCAGCATTCAAGGAGATCTTCTTCACTCCTCAGATCACTGATCAGCTGAGTGAGCTCCGAAGCCGTCGCTCAAAGGAAACCAAAAATTTTATGTTTCGCGTTTCAAGGTACATACAATTCGAAAAGTAAAGGGAAGGTCAAGGGAGAATACAGATGGTGGTAGGTGCTATTGATGGTGAACCAGTGAACTATACAGAAGGGTGATCTATACAGAAAATAATAAACCTTTGAGCAATGATTTGCAGCGTTTTTAACAATGCAATGAACGAATGGTAACGAGTACTAAGTACTACTACTACTAAGTCTTAGTTAATATTAATGAATCATAAGTATGTACGAGTATCACAGGTAATTTTGAGACCAATTGTTTTAACACAAAATGTGTTTTTAAGGAGGTTTTACGGGTTGAAAATGTCTATCACGTGAGAGCGTCTAAAAATCCCTAGGCAACGAGAATAATGTAACAAAGGAGTGATACAAAAGTACTTACTACAGTCTAAAACAGTGTAAAAAGACTGCTGAATCTGAATAACAAACTGAGATACTCCTAAGTCACCAGCGAGCTAAATTCGCTCTAGGAGTTGGGCCCCAGCAGTTAAAATTTCACAGGCAAGGTACCTCATTTTCCTGAAGTAAATAAGGTAATTTTTTTTTCAGAGTAAGTTTCGTTTTTCTGAGAATTGATTTAGAAATAAGTATAAATGTATATTTGTTAATTCGTTCTATAACCTTTTTTACCCTTTTTGAGAATAGGATGTTTTATTCATGTATGACATTTAATTTAATTTAAGACTGTTCTTACTGAATAACAAACTGAGCACGTCTTTGATTGGGTGAGCTAAATTTTCATCTGGTGGCCCCAAGAAGTTGAATTTGTGTAGGGCACCAACTTAAGATTGTTGAATGTGAATTACAATTTGAGCTTCTTCCCAGTTGGCCTTAGTGAGTTAAATTCGTATCGTTTGACTTAGTTCTTGTAACTTGTAATTTCTAGACAAAAATCATCTTGAAAAACTGATTTTGGGTACTCGAAATATTCAAATGGCTGGAACTAACCAGATGAAGGCTATTCCATATCGGAGATCCACCACACCTACGAAGAGTGGAAGAACCGAATCGAAATGGCCGATAACAGGGTATAGAAGGACGAGCACCAATTGTTATAAATAAGATGTTAATTATACAAAGAAGTGCCACACTCACGTGACAAAAGTTTCCATACATTCACTTCTCGGATTTACCTTCATAGGGACATGGGTAAACCTTGTTATCGAGCGAACTTTCTTAACATTTCATTCATTCACTTTGGTATTTTCAAAATCCACCAGTGAACCACCTCAACCATGATCCTACAACGTACTTTTTCTATATTACTTCTCATCTCTTAGCGACTCCCCTCAAAAATACAGAACTCCTCCTACCATAATACTGAAAAAATCCCATCCGATACCGAACGTTAATCTGCATCGATGGAATACGTTTTTCTCGAGAAGTAGAAACGGAGTAATATTAAAGAACTTTATATTTATCTTCGAGTCATCCAGACCAGAAAAAAAGAGATTGAAAATACTTTGGAATCAAGAAAACTTTTCTCGTCTCTCTTTGCTCCGTATTTCTGCACACTTTTTTGCTTCAACGTGCGTCCTTTTTTTGCGTGGCATTCATCCGAGATTAAAGCTCTAAACCCGTTGGGAGGATTCATATAACGGGTTCACATTTACAGTAACGGCATTACTACATGTAACCGAGGGTTACATGAGGATTTTTTTCTTGTCAACGACTCGATTTCGAACAGGATTAATCCGTTCATCTTCGGGGTTACGAACGTGATTCCCTTGAGGTGGGAGCTATTCGACGAGAAAACTACAATTCTTTTTTTATCGATTCATTCACTTCATTCAATAACGGAACATTTCAGGGTATTATTTTATTTTTCAAAATTATAGGTTGTATTTTACTTTTGTTACTACTTATTCCAACATCGGAAAAATTCATCAGAAAATCATGAGAGAGTTTAGCGTGGAATGACCCACTTAAGTCAGAATGATACGCGTTTAAAGTGTTGTTGTTTGAGTTGTTGACTTGTTTGTTTGGATTTGATTCAATTTTAACACAGAATGTGTTTTTGCGATGACCTACCAAAAAAAAAATCGTCACGAAAAAGCGACAGAAAAATCCGTTACGCGCCTTTTATAATGATTTTCACGTGCAACCAAGCCGTTGGTAAGGAAATAGAACTCCCGCAGTGTTCATTGCACAGAAATTGTTCACATTCGTTGGAAAGCTCTCAATTTATATAGTATTTTTCTTGTAGTTACATATTTATTTATATAACATTTATAGGGTTTTAGACCAAATTAAATGTCTAACAATTATTTATTTTATTATTGCTAAAGACTCCACATTTATTATTGTTGTTTTTTATTTAACGGATGACTAGCATCGCAAAAACACATTCTGTGTTCCTATGATTTCATACAGAGTATGGAAAAAGAAATAAACCGGGGGGTGCAGGGGGGCGGAGCCCCCCGCCGAGGCGCAAAGCGCCGAGTTTTTCTATCGCAAACGCTATCGATGAAAAATTTGTGCTCAGAGCAGGGGCGTGCATTTTTGAAGGAGGAGCCCAGTTGGAACAGTTTATCGCTTAATTGTTTCAATCATTGTTCATCCAATCACGTCAAATAATACTTGGCCATACTTGGTCAAATAATACGTCAAATAATAAACATGACTTGTGTCGATTCTTTCTCATCTGAGCAGTTTTTTGAGGCATTAGTTGGCCTAGAAGAAGAAATGAGTTAGACAAATACAAAACTTGATGGTACCAAAACAGGATCATTCACTTTAGAAGCCAACTAGGAATTTATACAATAAACACGAGATGATAAATGATAGACAATGATTTAAAAAAAAACAAGTAAAATATACTTATTTTAAGCAATCATTATATTTGAACCAATCTAAATCGAGGTATAGTTTTTTTAATGAATAAAATAGGTTAATCGAAATTATTTGAATGGAGTTCTTGTTGTGCAGGTAGTGCGGCTTCAAAATAAGCGTGATTTTATGTACACTGTAGAGACTTCTCCCTAGGTCAATATTCTTTAGTTGTTTTACAACTTCCAAGTACTAACTGGATGCCCCTTAAGGACTTAAAATGAATTTGAAATAAAGAGAGTGGCTCCTTTTATGAATGCACGAGTTGAGATTCGGTTGGGGCCAACGTGGGTACTTAGCTGCCAAATTGAATTTCCCATCCCTTTTGTCTCTGAAATTGGTTCTTGTATGGCCTAAGGGGGTGTAATGATTTGATTAGCCAATCCCTCCTTTATGGTTTCTCTCTTCATTCTATTTATGTAACGTATACAATATAGAGACGACATTCGTAGGTCCTTGACAGCGAGTAATTTCTCATACTTCAAGATGAACTTGAGGTTGTGGAACTGTTGAAGATTAAGTGTATATTATTTGAAATTTGAGAATTTTGTTTATCTCAGTACAATTGTTACAAAAATAACATGATGGAGTTGGAACTGTAGGATCAACTACCAACCCTAAAAAAATGTATGTTTTGAAAAAATAATACTTAACAGTCAGGTGACTTCAATACTTTCGTCATCTAAAAGTAATGATGAGCATTCGAGAAGCTCACAGCTAAGTGGGAGGGAAAAAAGTTCGCGTGATCAACCTTTCAAGGAAGATTAACCTTTGAAGGAGGTCAATTAGTGCGTCCTAAATTACGAGGTGTGCCTCATCAAGCCGAGCGTTGATTAGTTATTTTTTGGAACTTATTTATACAGCATGACTCAACTATGATGCTGACTGCGTGTCGAAAAAATGAAAAAAATTGCAAGAATTGAACGTTGACAATGGGAACAGGTGTGTAGTTTTTAAAATAAATCGGAAAATATTTCAATTTCACATTTTTTCAGCTACATAGCAACTTGTATAAACTCTGAAGAGCTGATGCAAATACACACATAAAATGTCTACCAAGTGGGTGTGGCACATAGCTTTCTTATATCTTTAACCCGATAGCGTGGATGGTCCGATTTCCAGTATAGTTGCAAAAATTCAATCTCCGACTACCTACCCAAAACCGGTAAAATGGAATTTTACAGGAGAGCATTTTATAGTGTCAACTTGTATTCCTAATTCAGGAATCCACAATAATTGATACTTAACCCTGCTATTTTTTCACGAAAGTATACTAAAACCGAAATTATAGCTCGAACTGCTCCTCAAATTACATCTTAATGGTAAATTCAATGGTTTTTTTTTAATTGTCGAGTTACCTGGTTACGTGCAGTATAATTTTCATACTTGCTTGGTTACTAGCAACCAAATTTTTAGACTTACCTGCTTACCCACCTCATAAATTATGTAACTTGAATGTCATGAATGTCATGTCTGGATGAGTGGAGAGACCCATCTCTAGTATTGATACTGCGTTAGTACATAAATTACCTCACAACTCCCCAAAAAAATGAATTCCTTCATCTCTACTCAAAATGAATCTACGAACAGTGTGTTAAAAGAGTGAAGAAAATAGGAGAGAATAAAATAATTTTCAGTTAAAACTGTAACCCGAGGGCGAAATAATAATGTATTCATTTAAAAGTTACGGTTGGTGTGATGTAGGTGGTGCTGTGATACAGCAATATATATAGAGCTACAAAAGCGTCCTCGAGGGGAGAAATGCTTCTAAACTTCTTGGATTTCATTTGTGAACAAGATAACTTATAGAGGGAGTGAATAAAACATACCTATTGTAGTTGGCGTTGAAAAGTTTCAAACTTTATTATTAGCCACATGGGAAATGTTTTGAAATTTAAATTTTGCGGAAGACTCTGGGAAAACATTGCCGTTATTCAGTTCAAGTTGAACGCGGTTTATCGATAAATTACGAGAGTTTCCAACCCATGAGCGGGCAAGTGTAATTCAGTGAGGTTTCGCAGTTGAAATGACAGCTACTTTTCTCTAATACAGATAGTTCGTTAAATATATATTATATTATCATCAAGTTAGTGATTATTTCATGCATGAATATTGTAAGCTAATAGCCAATTATTCTGAACATACACATGAAGAGAAAGTAATTTGGTTCTCAACATTTTGAAGTAAATTAATTGATTTGTTGCGTTGCAACATCGAACGAGGTGTCCATGTAATTAATTGAGCACATTTTAGGTTATTTGAAAATAAAGCACTAAAGGTAGAGATTGGGGAGGGGTGGGTAAGAGTTAGTAAGGGGTAAAAATTAACAAATCGTCCAACAGCTCTTATAGCTACCATGCTCAAACCAACCATGTATGAGTTGTGCTGAGCTATTTTCGGAGACGAATAAAGTCACTCGCGATGAGATTGTGGAAAACCATTTTAATAAAAACGGAGTTGAGTAGAACGTTGTCTATTTCCACGAAAATAATGAGTTACAAGTTAAATCGATTTCGACGGTTAGGTCATCATCAGTAATCAGTTAGTCATTAGCAATCAGTTATTGTTTGTTACTGATGATGACCTAACCGTCGAAATCGATTTAACTTGTAACTCATTATTTTCGTGGAAATAGACAACGTTCTACTCAACTCCGTTTTTACTATTTTCGGAGGGTGAATATTTCAATCACGCTTAACTATGAAATAGATGCAGAGAAAAAATAAAAAAGTAGCGTAACTCATTACTTTCGTGGATATAAACTACGTTCTTCTTAGCTCCGTTTTTATTGAAATGGGTTTCCACAATCTGATCTGAGTGATTCAGTTCGCAGATGTTGAGCGGTAAATTCTTTTTGGTTTATATTTTCAATAATTAAATCTTTGGAAACGAGCAAGAAAAAAACCGTCATCATGGAAATCATTTCAAGTAGGTACAAACCTTCATCTAATCTCTCCCTCGAAAACAATAGATCGTGGACAAGTCTAGATATTATTTTCCTCATAAAGGGAATTAGGTTAAGGATAATACTTGAAATGAATGGGGGAAGATGTAGATAGGAACATAAAACAACAAAATCGCGTAATTACAAAAAACTTTATGTCACATTCTGGATATTAACCCAGATCTCCCAGACTCGAGATTCTTGCAGTCTAGAAACCAAATTTATAGCAAGTCTAAAAAAACTCTAAAAATCTAAACTAGTTGTATGATAGCCTGGGGTCTGTGAAAAGAAATATTTCAGCCCGAAAGACCCCAAGCTAAAATACAACTAGTTTAGAGATTTATTCCATTTTTTTGAAATTTATTTAATTACAAATCCAAGATTTATCTACTGTTTTTGACCTTTTGTCACTAAAATTACTATAACTACCTTAATTCACCGCAGAAATATAAAAATAAGAGCACCGTTGGAAAGGGAGTCAAATTTTCCATTTGTATAGTACTTACACAAAACAATTTGGGTGAAAAAACAATTCGTAAAGTAGTTTTTGTCAAATTGGCGAAATTTCCGATTTTTTCTTTTGGTAGTTAAGTGAAAGCTTCCGCATGATTTTTCACGTACCTCAACACTAAAAACTGTGCAAAGATCTCAGATTTACAGTGGTATAATCAAAACAAGTTTTACAATCGAGTTTGGGGAAGAATTCTGAGGTTAAAAGAGGAAAAACGCGAATTTTGACAGGAGGACACCGGGATCCACTCCGCCGCCGGCCGCTCTGCCAATTTCGTAAAAAAAACGCTGCAAATTATTACACAACGGTTCATCATTTTTATATAGATCACTCGTCTGCAGAGCCACCAACCATCCAACATGAAGAAAAACATCGATCGCATTTCGGTCAGCTTTAATTAGAACGGAGATTAGGCCTGTTTAGCGATTCACACTCGTGTTTCTGATTTATCGTACGTCCAAACTTTAAATTCTCGTAGTGAGCGAACGGTTTGTCCTACAGAGCTCCGGGTGGTCTCAAAAAAATTCTAAAAATTCTATAGAATCTTAAATTGAAGGAAAAAAAATACCTTTATATCAAAATTTTCGAGTTAGGCGTTTTCAAAATTTCAAAATTGATTTTGGAACCCTTAGAAGTGACCTACATCAACCAAAATCTTCGGGGCACAACTAGACCCCAAATGGAGCCTACATACCAAATTTCATCAAAATCGGTCAATGCTAAGTGGCAAAAGTGCCGCGTACGGCGGACGGACGGCCAAATTTTCATTCGATTTTTGGATTCTACGTACCTTGAAACGTACACCATCGAATTTTGAGGGGGTGTTAAAAATTTTTTCTTCTTGGTCGATTCCAAAGGTTCATTATTGAAAATAATAAACCAAAAACACGCTTTTCCGCGTTTAAACACAAATTTTGCTTCTGAGTCTACCAAGATAACGGAAGCTTTGTTTTAACTTTTCAAGGTTGAAAGGAAAAAGTTCTCCAAAATCGAATTTTCCACTCGCGATTTACGTTTCGGACCTTTCTGAACAATTTTGGTTCCGTGTCTCCCTGTCTGTCTGTCAGTCATGAAATCCTTGTAACCGGCATAACTATACGATGTTATTGTCCGATTTCTATGAAATTTTCAGGGATTGTGCGGGTTAGCGTGTAGACGGTTCCCTATGAAAATCATCACCCCCAGACTGATAGTAGCCGCTGCGCATGCGCAAACGTTAATTCCTTGTAACAGCCATAACCTCCACATTCTTCATCCGGTCTCGATGAAATTTTCAGAGATCATGCAAATTAGGTTGTTGATGGTCCCCAATGAAAATCAAGGCCTTAAAATTGACAGCATCCTCCGCGCATGTGCAAACGTAAAATCCTTGTAACAGCCATAACACTTAATTTTTCATCCGAAGCCGATGAAATTTTCTAGGATTGTTCAGATTAGCGTGTAGATGGTCCCCTATGAGGGTAGTGGAAGGTACTTAGAGATTCATGTTTTGAGATTAACTGCTATGCTTCGGATCATCTATACAATCGGATTATGGATAAGATGAAGCTACGTGCCACACCCACTTGGTAGACGTTTTTTCCCCTAAATTCGATCGTAAAACATTTTTGTATACCATAGGAAAGATCTAGGCTAAGATGTTTTGGTGTTGAGGTACATAAAAAACGATGCGGATGTAAAATCTTAACAACGAAAATAAAAGGAAATTTCGCCAATTAAAAAAAAAATTGCTTTACAACTGATTTTTTACCCATCAGGACACAAACATATTTGGTTGGCTTCAGGGAGATACGAAATTTTATGCCATTCCCAACGGTGCCCCTATTTTTACAATTGTATGGTAAATTAAGGTACTTAGTTATGTGATTTTAGTGACATGAGATCAAAAAGATGAAAAAAAAACTTGATATTTAAAAACTTGGAACAACAAGGGGTTGAAACAGAATTGTTAAGAGACATTTTTTTACTTAAATTAGTTGTAGAATCGAATCCTGGAGTGTTCCTGTTCTTAACATGGGACTCCCTGTACTATCTTCAAAGTAATGGATTTCTTCTCAGCCTGGAGGATTATAATCAGGTAGGTATATTTTATCGTTACAACTATCTTTTTCATTGTTAGAAACCGAAGAATGGCTTGAAATCACACAACAAATTGAAGTTTCAGGGACCAACCTCAGTGTCCTCGGTACAGAACAACCAGTCGGTTGAAAATCAATTATGGAATCCGTCCTTGAATTTTCGATAAACCAATTTCTATTGAGTTCGGGAAAGGGTTCGGAAACTCCTCAGTAGGTACGAGGAAGTATCTCGAGTGAGCCCTTTTTCGCGTATCTCAGACAGCATTTGAGAAGCACCCGAGTTTGATGTTACGCTCCAAATTGACTTTCAGACTTGCACGTCTTTGAATCGAAGCTCACTGAATAGAATATCAAAGTGAAAGGAAGGAGTTTTCGGTCGAGACGGAATTTTGATGGACCCTCGACTTCAGGGGCTTGTTCCCACTTCTGAGACTTTGGGACAGACCCCGCCAATGCGGTTGGAATGACCAACCTACTCGTATGATTATTCAAACTCCCTGCGGTTCCTTCGCCAAGATTAATTAGTCACTCATGTACCAATATGAAAGATGAATTATATGCATTAATTATGTGTAAACGGATCACACAATTGAATATTGAAAGACGGCTGAAGAAATGGAGTATCATTTCTGTCGACGATTTACCTCTTATAGGCCTATTTAATCATGATTTGTAGATAGGAACAATATTTCGAGTGTAGTGACACTTTCCCTACGATCACAATTCAACTTTGACTGCTTTTATGATGTTATCCGCCATTTTCAAAAAGATTTTTCTTTCTCACATCCACAAAAAAATTGACAAGCGGAAGAAAATTCAGATTTTGGAGGCCCTTATACACACACACACACACACACACACACACACACACACACACACACACACACACACACACATACAGCAGCACAATACAAGAGTGGACTGAGCTTGGGAGGAGCTTGGTCCTGAAGTAGTGAGTGAAGTTGCAGCAGTTCCGCCGATGCCATGTGAATCGCTGAGTGTAGAAACGGGACAAGTCCCTGAAACCTAAATTTACAGGAGACGTGAAAACTACCTACACACAGAAGAAATGAATTAAAAAATCTGGTGAATTTTCCACAGGACTCCCGAGGGATATCCCTCGAGAGTCCTGTGGAAAATTTACCAGATTTTTTAATTCATTTCTTCTGTGTGTAGGTAGTTTTTACGTCTCCTGTAAAATTAGGTTTCAGGGACTTGTCCCGTTTCTACACTCAGCGATTCATGTGGAGGCTACGCTAAGCTCCTAGAATGGGAACCAGCTAGGCAGTAATTAATTTTGCTGTTTCTCTCCTGGTAAGAGATCTCCCCAGAATATCAAATGTTTTGCAAATTCCATCGATATCCAAAAACCATTTTCATTTCATTTCAGACCTACATTCGATTGAAGAGTCAATCTATCTAGACTACAGAAAGCAGCGGCCGTGGAGTCAGACCAACCTGAAATGACCAACTTCGAAATAGAGCAGGAATTATTCCGATGGAATAACCAGCTCGTATTTCAACCCAATGATTCAAATGTAATTCAAAGTTATTAAATACCTAAAATATAGAGATATGAATTGGGTATGGTTCAATAACAAATCGGAGTGTAGGTTAGGGTGTTACATTTCATAACGGTCAGAGGCCAGGAATCGATTCTAAAGCTCATTTCCAGCAAAAAAACACGCTGCAAATTATTACACAATGGTTTACCATTTTTCTATATTGATCACTCGTCTGCGAAGCCACCAACCATCCAACATGAAGAAAAACGTCGATCGCATTTCGGTCAGCTAACATTTGAACGGTGATTAGGCCTCTTTTGCGATTCACACTTGTGTTTCTGATTTATCGTACGTTCAACCCTTAGATTCTCGCCCGTTCGCTCCCTACGACAATTTAAGTTTTGGACGTACGATAAAACAGAAACACGAGTGTGTATCGCAAAAGAGGCCTAATTTCCGTTCAAATTTTAGCTGACCGAAATGCGATCGATGTTTTTCTTCATGTTGGATGGTTGGTGGCTTTGCAGACGAGTGCTCAATATTGAAAAATAATAAACCATTGTGTAATTATTTGTAGCGTTTTTGTCTGTAGGCCTAAAAGAAGCGCAACAATCTCAGATTTCCAACGATCTAGTCATTTTTATTTTGAAAGTGGGGCTTATCACAGAAATTTGTGTTTGAAGGCAGAAAAACATGAATTTTTTCAACGAAATCAGCGCTCCATCCTGCGAGTAATCATAAAAATCGTAAGTCATCGTGGGAAAATTGTGATAAATCACAAGAACCTGCGTTTAATCATAGATTAATCACACATTTCCTGTGATTAAGAATTTATTTTTAATGTAACACCCACACTCCGATTTGTTATTCAACCATACCCAATTCATATCTCCATATTCCAGGTATGTAATAACTTTGAATCATATTTGAATCATTGGGTTGAAACTGCCACTGCTGCTGCTGCCTGTTGTCTTCATTTCTTATTGTCGGTTTACTATGCTTATGAGGGGCTTCACGGATTACCCAAAAAATACAGGGACATGTCATCCTGTTCGGGAGCAGTCACCACTGATCAACATCGGTGATATCACAGCAACCGTTCACTCTACTAGGTAACGGCCTATGGACGTTATAGAAACGCTAAATCGTCGTGTCCACAGCAACACCGCGTAACTCATTTTTTTTCGATTTCGAGATATCGATATTGACGGATTCAGCGAAAAATTCCGAATTGAATGGTATCGAAGAAGAACAGAAATTTGTCACTATAAACGCTAAAATCGCCAATAATCTAGTTGAGCGTATCTCATTCTGTCCACCAACACAGCGTATCACAGGAGGTTTGCATCTGAACTTCAAGAGGGAATGCACTCGTCCATTTGGTGAGTTGAATTGTAGTATGTTTTTGGTATATTTCGACCATAATTTTCGTTTGAATGGTTGCATTAGAGTATTATTGGGTCATTGAGCGTTCAGTTATACCCACACAAAGCCAGCTACAAGGGAAAAACTTGAGATTTTGTTGACCACCAGGACCATTTTTGGCGATGGACTCCTTCCCACGACTCCACAATAATCGGCTGCAAATAAAGTTTGATAAGTGGAATGACCTTCAAGATTTGAAGCCTTTTATTCCAGCTGACTGCCACTATTTCTACGATAATCTACCTAATAATGCAGCTAGTCAAAGAGCTATCAAGATCCAAAAAGAAAAACGATTACCTAATTAATAAGACTGAACTACCTACTCACAATTTACTATGTTTCTAATATTCTTTGGAATAAGTTTTTCTTCTCGTCGTGGTAGTGCTCTTCTTTTTGAGCAATTTCTTCCAAAACAATACTGGAACTATTTTCTCAAACAAGAGTTGTACAATGTGTAAGAGTAGTTCTACCCTCATTGGAAATAATATTATCCTTTGTTCGAGTTCATTCTAGTTTCATTTTTCTTCGTTCTGATTTTTAAAAATTGTTACTCAAGAGTTCGGTTAATCTTTTGCAACTTGTTTGCATAAATTACAAGTGCCTACGAAAACTGTTGTTTATCGTTATGTTGTAGGTTCCTACGGTACGAAGATAGTTTATGTAGTTACCAATTTTGGTCAATCATTTTGAAGACTGTTCAAGTGCAATTAAAATGTGAGAATTATTAATATTGCTCTGCAAGAGTTGTATTTTTTATTCGTATTTCCTATTTAGCAGCCGAAAGGTGTTATCCAACATCGATTCTTCGGAAAATTATAATAAATTGTCCGAAAAAATGCGATAACATCATCGAGAAAACCTTGGTACCATAACAGAATTACAAGTAACAGCACGTATCTACAGCCACTCTGGACGAAACCCAACGTATCAACCACAGTTTCTCTAAATTTGGATATTTTTGCGTAACCAAGCCCTGATTCCGGTAGAGAGCCTCTCATTCCCATGAAATCCAATGGCTTATGAAGTCCGACCCCTGGAGTTGGGGGAAAAATCATTTAAAACACGTTTTTTGGCTCTCCTGAAAAGTTGCAGAAAGTGAGTTACGCGGTGTTGCTGTGGACGCAGCGAAATGTGAAATAAAAACCAAATTTTGGAGGGTCCCAATGTTTGTGTCATTGATTTGGTAGTGAAAAAGCTGGATGCATGCTGAGAGAATAAACTTGCAAGAAAGAAAGAAGCCTTATAACTGATACAAGGTGGTCTAAAGGGATTGTAGTCAGTTGAAACATTGCATGTACGAACCAAAAGTAAGTTGAACCAATTGAATCTTCAGTGAATATTCGCTAAAATTTTTTGAGATCTCTACCCTGACCTGTCACCTACATTGGGATTGCGAACCATCATGGAGGCCGGACCATCCGAACTGCGTATAATGAAGACTCGTCTCTGCCCCAGGCCTCGACTGCCGAGGTACATTCGACCAGATCCTGGACGAGGGGTAGGTTTTCAACGATTCGATTCAAACTCGTTCATTAGCAATTGTAATGAGTGTCACCGGGGGGGAGTTGGGATTCATCCCACCTCTCATTATGCTAAGTCTGGTCCATATTTACGCTCGCCCCGATGTCCGTGGTGCAGGCACTCGGCTAGTCTTTTGGAGGCAGTTGGATCGTGAAGCCGTCCATTGTACTTCAGACAGGTGGTCATAGCCCGGCCACGGGGTTTCGCCTCTCTATTGTATGCAGTGGTCAATTTTGACAGGTTCAAAGGCGTATAATAAATGTTGCAACTGACGGGGAGCGCATTTTGATTACATTTGCAACCAAAACACGGTAGAATATCGTAAACAACTGAGGCCATTGCCAACCTCCAGTATAGATTGTGTGTAGACTAACAATGTATAGTAGATAATATCTACTATATAATATCTATAATATTATTATAGAACACATCCACACACCGAAGATAGTTTGATCCTCTTCATTCGATACATTGATGCAATTCAAATTTCTCTCTCTATCTCTTCCTATTCAATCTACTGCTAAATCGTATTAATTTGAACATGCACATTCATTAATTCGAGTTTGACTCAGAGGTTTGGACAGTCCGAATAATCTTCACGTAACTAATTCCATTATCATGCTTCAAACAGATTGCGAACTAGGGCTGTGGAGGCGTCACTACTCTCCTAGACTGGGAACGAGCTGGGCAGCCGGTTCCTGCCTTGCTCCTGCTTAGTGATTTCTTCGCACATTTTAATATTTTTCGTTACCCTTGATACCCAAAATCCATTCTCATTTCATTTTGGACCTATACATGATTAAAGAATCAATCGATGTGAACCACACTCTAAATTGTTATCGTATCATACCCAATTCATATGTTTTAAACATCCCGTTGTTTCTTGTGTGGTGCGTTGTAAAAATATAGAGATCCTATTTTGGAAGTTATTTTTGTTATTTGAACAATATTCTACCGCCCATAAAGAAATATGTACCAAAATGCCAATTACGCCTATCTACGAACATCTTGACTCGATCAGTTTCACTATGAATAAGGAGAACCACTCACAAGCATAGATCTAAAGTGAATACCTACGTCTGAAACTTTACGGCGTTTGGTCGATGTATCACTGGACCCTGGATGGTGGGCAGCAGCTGCTTGCGCTGCAGTTTTGGTTGCATCCTCAGGAGCCATGGAAACCAGATAATAACGGCTCTTCAGATTCAGAGTCTCAGTAGTCTATGCTTCACACCGCACAAGCCTGGTAGAGGCCATAGATAAGGCGGTGGACTGGATCCAACCAGGACAACAAGGGAAAACCAAGCAATGGTTGATTCCTTTATATAGCTGCTCCTTTTCAAGTTGGTGGAGGGATTCCTGGGCATAAATCACCTTGTAGGGTCACACTGGGGACTAGCGTGTTATCAAGTCAATGCATCCTAGGATTTCATGCCCCTCAGAGTTTAAACACTGACTGACTGCGCCAATTTGTTAGATCACGTTAACTGGGATATTTAGGGCCGTTTTCACCAACATTTTGATCGGAGTTCGAGGGCCGATTCAACTACTGAACCGAGAAAATGGATTTCACCAGAGGCGATCAACGCCTTCCTCGGTTCATCCGGCGTTTGGCGCTGATCGCTCAATTTTGGCTGGTTAATCGGTTTTATCTTCGTTTAAAGCGATGGACGTGGACGCCATTGTTATTTTTCCTATTCCGTCGAGCTGTAGTTTTTTCGTCCGTGTTTTGCTGGGGTTTTTATAATGTCACGAGCTTTGGTGCGCATAAATACCTTCTTGTAGGTATCATACGGGAGTGAGAAAGGCTAACGAAATTGTGAACCATTTCATTATTCGTGGTCCCAAACAAACCCATCGCAGGACGTCGTTTTTTCAGCCTACAAGTTTCTTTACCATCTCAGTTTCCCAGTTGCTGTGTGCATTTTACGTACCTTTTGTGAGTAGTTGGTTTTACTGATGTTAATCATTATGAAAATAAAATTGTTACAAACCTATATCATTTCTGGTGAATACATATTTTTTCACAAGATCCCTTCTTCATATTTCTTTTAGGTGTTTACTTACTAAAGACTGCTTACCTAGGTACGTCGTTTATATTCTAGTATTGTTGTTTGATTGAATCATTATTATTATTTGATTACGCATTATCTCAAATAATTATGCTGAAAATTCTTTTCTTATTACTTACCTACGAATTTATTTTTGTTTGCACCATAATCAGCATCGGTAGGAGAAATAAGAACCGAGTTGTTGCAGCATGATTGACTTGGAGAAATGTGTAGGCAGATGAACAAATCAATTCATACGTATCACGTTTTATTGAATACAATTATTATCATTTTAATTCATTCATTCTTATAAAATGCGTACATAAAATTTTACACAAGTACCGATCGTAGTAGTATTTCATTAATGCTGGAGTGATAATAGGTTTTCTTGACATGAAGAATGAAATTCACCTTATTTGTTTAGAAAAGACGTCATTGACACACAGTTCGTAGCCTGTTATCCGGAATCTGAAACAAAAATTTGCATCCGCACATTATTAGGCAGTTAGCTATGTCTACTAGCTCAGAGTAGTTGAAAGTACCGGTGAGTAGGTACCTATATGGTTTAGGAGTCATGCAGTAAGGCACATTTGTAGAAAAACCCGGAGAGCCTGGAAGAGGGAATCACCAGCTAAAGGTAGGTAAAGGTACTCACGTTGATGAAGTAGGTAGACGTCCAATCGAAAATCTGAACTCCAACAATCATAATGAACTTATGAACAACACAAATTATAGCGCTGAAAGAGGATAGTTGACGGATTGATGAAATATCACGGATTGAATGAAGTCAAAACTAACGAAAAAGTGATTCTGCGGGAAAACTGTCACAAAACAATTTCGTTATCTCCCGTATCACCAATTCACTGCCTTCCAGATCAGAGTTTTACGACTGAATTTCGATGGCGAAGAAGAAGTTTACCAGAGATCAACGAAAACGCCATTCCTGAGAACTCGTTCAACTTCGTGAAATCGAAACAAATTTTGACTGGAGATCAATCTCAGTTTACGTTAAACTCAGTTTTCGTCGAACGGAGTTAATGGATTGTTGGTGAAAACGGCCCTTAGTGTATATTTAGGGCAAAGCGACAAACAAACAAGGAAAAGACCAAATAATAGTCCGATGTCGATGAAATTGCAGCAAACAATTCATTTGTAACAGAGCACTTCAGATGCTTGAATTCTGAGCACTCGATTAGGTTTGCCACACTGTTCATAAATTACGAACCAAAACGTTCAAAATCGCGATGTTTCCATCTTTCCATCTTTCCATATAATATTAAGGATCGTCTGAGTAGATTTTCCCTTCTTCCTCGTCCACTTGGTAACTTTGCCATCGATGGAATCTCTGAGAAGCTCGTCAGACCAACTCTAAATTGTATTAATCTGATTAGCGAGTCATAACGGCGGTGTTGGGTCGAGACTGCTGACTCAATCACGGGAGGAGTTTTATGGTAAATAGAGAAAACCACTACCACTGTAGGGCAGAGGAGAGGTTCTCCCTCTTTACCTTTTC
This sequence comes from Apolygus lucorum, assembly GCA_009739505.2. Classification (NCBI taxonomy): domain Eukaryota; kingdom Metazoa; phylum Arthropoda; class Insecta; order Hemiptera; family Miridae; genus Apolygus; species Apolygus lucorum. The sequence goes on from CM019179.2 coordinate 23,608,190, forward strand.
CCTCAGGGCCGTATTAAAGTTACGTGACCCCCCTTCCCGACCCTCAGTTACATTACCCCTCGTTCTATCCGTAGGGTCCGAAGGTTTATGAAATTTTCGCTCTCAGGATCCTGGAAACGGTCTACCTTCAGCTACACTGGGTTGGGCTAGGGTGTTGGCAATAACAGTGGTGAGGAGTGGCGGTAGGGCAGGAGGTTATGGAATTAGAACGACCTACTCAACTAGATCGCATTTCACCCCCACTACTCGAAAATACATCGTTTTGACCCGTTTTGTACGACTTATATGACACCTCAGAACACAACCATCGAACGATGTAGATTAATAGGAAGATATTTGTCTGAGAAAACAACAGTAAAAACGCTGCAAGTTATTACACAATGGTTTATTATTTTTTATTTTTCTATATAGATCACTCGTCTGCAAAGCCACCAACATGAGAAAAACATCGATCGCATTTCGGTCAGCTTTAATTTGAACGGAGATTAGGTCTCTTTTGCGATTCACACTCGTGTTTCTGATTTATCGTAAATCCAAACTTAAAATTCTTGTAGTGAGCGAACGGTTTGTCCTACAGAGCTCCGGATGGTCTCAAAAAATTCTAAAAATTCTATAGAATCTTAAAGTGAAATAAAAACAATACCTTTAGATCAAAATTTTTTGAGTTAGGGCGTTTTTAAAATTTCAAAATTGATTTTGGAACCCTTAGAAGTGACCTTTATCAACCAAAATCTTCGGGGCACAACTAGACCCCAAATGGAGCCTACATACCAAATTTCATCAAAATCGGTCAATGCTAAGTGGGGAAAGTGCCGCGTACGGCGTACGGACGGACGGCCAAATTTTTATTCGATTTTTGGATTCTACGTACCTTGAAACGTAAACCATCAAATTTTGAGGGGGTGTTGAAAATTCTTTTTCTTGGTCGATTCCAAAGGTTCATTATTGAAAATAATAAACCAAAATACAAGAAGATTAGCTCAGATTTCCTACCCTACATTAAGCTTGATGTGTATTGTAGGGTATTTTTTTTCCACTTCACCACAATTTATTAACAATGAAGAAACTAATAAATGGGTACAGAAGAGACGCAATATTGAGAGTTCTTCTATTATATCCATACGCGCATGATCCACCCCAATAAATCAATATTCAATATTTCCTCTCTGTTCAATATTTCTGAACAACGGAAACGGCCTTTTCTCTAATCCCTCAGTGAGGGTAGAGGTGCTCTGTCCTTTAACCCCATTCCGAGGCATCTGATGCTCTTCCTCGAGCCTCGAAGACCTCGGGATGCTGCACAAATAATATTTGGAGTTTTGTTCTGACCCAGCGAATGGCAGATTTTGGTTTACTCCATCTATCGGCGAGTACATTTACGAGCCTTTTCTGGAAGGCTATGAATTCTATGGCTATAGTTTTCAATAATGAACCTTTGGAATCGACCAAGAAAAAAAAATTTTAACACCCCCTCAAAATTTGATGGTCTACGTTTCAAGGTACGTAGAATCCAAAACGCTGCAAATCATTGCTCAAAGGTTTATTATTTTCTGTATAGATCACCCTTCTGTATAGATCACTGGTTCTCCATCAATAGCACCTACCACCATCTGTATTCTCCCTTGACCTTCCCTCTTAAATTTCAGCTTCCTGCGTTCAATAGGATTAAAAATGGCTTCGGAGCTCACTCAGCTGATCAGTGACCTGAAGAGTGAAGAAGATCTCCTCGAATGCTGGAGACGCTTGGAAGAGCACTTCCATTCAATAGGAGTAAAAATGGTTTTGGAGCTCACTCAGCTGATCAGTGATCTGAAGAGTGAAGAAGATCTTCTCGAATGCTGGAGACGGCTGGAAGAGCACTTCCATTCAATAGGAGTAAAAATGGCTTTGCAGCTCACTCAGCTGATCAGTGATCTGAAGAGTGAAGAAGATCTCCTCGAATGCTGGAGACGGCTGGAAGAGCACTTCCATTCAAAAGGATTGAAAATGGCTTCGGAGCTCACTCGGCTGATCAGTGATCTGAAGAGTGAAGAAGATCTCCTCGAATGCTGGAGACGCTTGGAAGAGCACTTCCATTCAATAGGAGTAAAAATGGTTTTGGAGCTCACTCAGCTGATCAGTGATCTGAAGAGTGAAGAAGATCTCCTCGAATGCTGGAGACGGCTGGAAGAGCACTTCCATTCAAAAGGATTGAAAATGGCTTCGGAGCTCACTCGGCTGATCAGTGATCTGAAGAGTGAAGAAGATCTCCTCGAATGCTGGAGACGCTTGGAAGAGCACTTCCATTCAACAGGAGTAAAAATGGTTTTGGAGCTCACTCAGCTGATCAGTGATCTGAAGAGTGAAGAAGATCTTCTCGAATGCTGGAGACGGCTGGAAGAGCACTTCCATTCAATGGGAGTAAAAATGGCTTTGCAGCTCACTCAGCTGATCAGTGATCTGAAGAGTGAAGAAGATCTCCTCGAATGCTGGAGACGGCTGGAAGAGCACTTCCATTCAAAAGGATTGAAAATGGCTTCGGAGCTCACTCGGCTGATCAGGGATCAGAAGAGTGAAGAAGCCTTTGAGCAATGATTTGCAGCGTTTTTTACCCACCAACATTTTATTTACCTACCAACTTTTTTTTACCTACCAGCTAGGTACTACCTACCACACCATACTGGCTTCACACCTTCACAATCAAGTTTATTAGAAAGAACTAAACGCTTCACACTCGATTGGAAAAATAGAAAGCTTCTTATGGAAATTTGATTACTGGTTACGCAGAAGGCAAAACTGTATACAAATCGAAGAAATGAACAGCGATCGCATTTTAGTCCGATAAAATTTGAATGGAGATTAGACCTCTTTTGCGATTCACACTCATGATTCTGTTTTATCGAAGGAAAACCTTCAAGTACTCGTAGGGACCGAACGGTTTGTCCTACAGAGCTCCGGGTGGTCTCAAAAATTTTTAAAAATTCAATACTATTTAAAATTGGTGAAAAAACGATACCTTTATTTCGAGAGTTTTCGAGCTAGGGCACTCTTGAAAATTTCAGCCCTTAATTTTCACCCCTTAAAAGTGACCTACATCAACCAAAAGCTTCGCGGCACAACTAGACCCCAAATGGAGCCCATATACCAAATTTGAACCAATTCGGTCCAGTGTTGCTAAGAAAAGTGCCGCGTACGGCGGACGGACGGAAATTTTAACACAGAATGTGTTTTTGCGATGACCTACCGAAAAAAAACGCTGCAAATCATTGCTCAAAGGTTTATTATTTTCTGTACAGACCACCCTTCTGTATAGATCACTGGTTCTCCATCAATAGCACCTACCACCACCTTCTCCCTTGACCTTCCCTCTAAAATTTCAGCTTCCTGCGTTCAACAGGAGAGAAAATGGCCTTGGAGCTCACTCAGCCGATCAGTGACCACTCATGCGCCTTCAGCATTCTCCATTGACCCGCCCTCTCAAATTTCAGGTTCCTGCGTTCAACAGGAGAGAAAATGGCCTTGGAGCTCACTCAGCTGATCAGTGACCACTCAGGCGCCTTCAGCATTCTCCCTTGACCTTCCCTCTCAAATTTCAGGTTCCTGCGTTCAACAGGGGAGGAAATGGCCTTGGAGCTCACTCAGCTGATCAGTGACCACTCAGGCACCTTCAGCATTCTCCATTGACCCGCCCTCTAAAATTTCAGCTTCCTGCGTTCAACAGGAGAGGAAATGGCCTTGGAGCTCACTCAGCTGATCAGCGACCACTCAGGCGCCTTCAGCATTCTCTATTGACCCGCCCTCTCAAAATTCAGGTTCCTGCGTTCAACAGGAGAGAAAATGGCCGTGGAGCTCACTCAGCTGATCAGTGACCACTCAGGCGCCTTCAGCATTCTCCTTTGACCCGCCCTCTCAAATTTCAGGTTCCTGCGTTCAACAGGAGAGAAAATGGCCTTGGAGCTCACTCAGCTGATCAGTGACCACTCAGGTGCCTTCAGCATTCTCCTTTGACCCGCCCTCTCAAATTTCAGGTTCCTGCGTTCAACAGGAGAGGAAATGACCTTGGAGCTCACTCAGCTGATCAGTGACCACTCAGGCGCCTTCAGTATTCTCCATTGACTTTTGATTATGGAAATTTGATTACTGGTTACGCAGAAGGCAAAACTGTATACAAATCGAAGAAATGAACAGCGATCGCATTTTAGTCAGAAAAAATTTCAACGGAGATTAGACCTCTTTTGCGATTCACACTCATGATTCTGTTTTATCGAAGGAAAACCTTCAAGTACTCGTAGGGACCGAACGGTTTGCCCTACAGAGCTCCGGGTGGTCTCAAAAATTTTTAAAAATTCAGTACTATTTAAAATTAGTGAAAAAACGATACCTTTATTTCGAGAGTTTTCGAGCTAGGGCACTCTTGAAAATTTCAACCCTTAATTTCCACCCCTTAGAAGTGACCTACATCAACCAAAAGCTTCGCGGCACAACTAGACCCCAAATGGGGCCGATATACCAAATTTCATCGAAATCGGTCCATGGTAACTAAGAAAAGTGCCGCGTACGGCGTACGGCGTACGGCGGACGGACGGAAATTTTTTTATTCGATTTTCGTATTCTACGTACCTTGAAACGTAAAACATCAAATTTTGAGGGGGGGTTAAAATTTTTTTTTTCTTGCTCGATTCCAAAGGCTTATTATTGAAAATAATAAACCAAAATCGTCACGAAAAAGCGACAGAAAAAACCGTTACGCGCCTTTTATAATGATTTTCACGTGCAACCAAGCCGTTGGTAAGGAAATAGAACTCCCGCAGTGTTCATTGCACAGAAATTGTTCACCATTCGTTGGAAAGCTCTCAATTTATATAGTATTTTTCTTGTAGTTACATATTTATTTATATAACATTTATAGGGTTTTAGACCAAATTAAATGTCTAACAATTATTTATTTTATTATTGCCAAAGACTCCACATTTATTATTGTTGTTTTTTATTTAACGGATGACTAGCATCGCAAAAACACATTCTGTGTTCCTATGATTTCATACAGAGTATGGAAAAAGAAATAAACCGGGGGGTTCAGGGGGGCGGAGCCCCCCGCCGAGGCGCAAAGCGCCGAGTTTTTATTCGATTTTCGTATTCTACGTACCTTGAAACGTAAAACATCAAGTTTTGAGGGGGGGTTAAAATTTTTTTTTCTTGCTCGATTCCAAAGGCTTATTATTGAAAATAATAAACCAAAATCGAATAAAAATTTGGCCGTCCGTCCGCCGTACGCCGTACGCGGCACTTTTCCCACTTAGCATTGACCGATTTTGATGAAATTTGGTATGTAGGCTCCATTTGGGGTCTAGTTGTGCCCCGAAGATTTTGGTTGATGTAGGTCACTTCTAAGGGTTCAAAAATGAATTTTGAAATTTTGAAAACGCCCTAACTCAAAAACTTTCGTTATAAAGGTGTGGTTTTTCCATCAATTTAAGATTCTATAGAATTTCTAGAATTTTTTGAGACCACGCGGAGCTCTGTAGGACAAACCGTTCGATCACTAAGAGAATTTAAGGGTTGGACTTACGATAAATCAGAAACACGAGTGTGAATCGCAAAAGAGGCCTAATCTCCGTTCAAATTTTAGTTGACCAAAATGCGATCGATGTTTTCCTTCATGTTGGATGGTTGGTGGCTTTGCAGACGAGTGATCAATATACAAAAATAATAAACCGTTGTGTAATAATTTGCAGCGTTTTCTCTGGAAAATATTGTTCTTTTTTTGACCGACTTCAACGCGCCGAAGGCGCGCGAAAGAGGAGGTACTCAATTCGGGTTGTCGTGGGACGACGATTTTTTTTCTTGTATGTCTGAACACCTTGCATTTTTTTATTCTGGTACCAATCTGCCTGATTCTTTTTGAAATGTGTTCTACCAGTATCCGTGGTGGTCCCGTTTCAAACAGATTTCATTTTGCTTTGTTAGAAGTATCGAAAACTTGTGAAAGAAGTTGAAAAACGTGGTCCCGTTTTCGCGAATATTGGTCCGCATTCACTCTTCTTGCCCTGTGACTTCCGACTGAGCCGATGACGGACTATTTGTGTATAGTCAAATTGAAGGTCTGATTGTAAGCTTCAAAATGGTATGCTATATGAGAGGGGTTCCGATAACTAAAAGGTGCTGCTGGGATGAGAAAGGGGGAACTTATGGTTGGTTATTCGCTCTAAACCTGCATGAGCCCTATCAAACGTGTTTATGAATGCTCAAGTATGGGATTTTTCCTACCAAATATCAGTGATATAATAGTACTGTTATCAGGCATTCTACCAAGTGGGTGTAGCACATAGCTTCCTCGTCATTCATAATATAGTTGGGTAGGTAATGGAATAGGAGATCGTCAGAACTGCATAGTGCCGTACCAAATATGAGATATTGTACAATTTGGTGATGAAAGGGTATTCTACTAAGTGGGTGTAGCACATAGCCCCCTCATCACCGATAACATGATTAGGTAGGTAATAGTAGAGGACATCGTCAGAACTGCATATTTGTATTATAATAGTACTATTAGATGATGAGAGGGTATTCTATCAAGTGGGTGTAGCACATAGCTTCCTCATCATCCATGATATAGTTGGTAGGTAATGGTATAGGAGACCATTTGAACTGAATAGTGCCGTACCGAATATGAGGTATATAGTACAACTAGGTGATGAGAGGGTATTCCACCAAGTGGGTGTAGCACATAGCTCCCTCGTCAATCATGTAATGGTTAAGTTGTTGAATTGTGTTATCAGAACTACCAAGTACTTACCTACCAAATGTGAAGGAAGTCGAACAGTTAGGAGATAAGAGAGTAGATTGCTAAGTAGGAAAGTGAACCAAATACCTCCTGAAACCGATCCAAAAACGGAAACTCATCTATACATATGGAAACTGATCCGGATTACAGAATTTGGTCCACCCTACGGCTTCTAGTTCACCTTACTGAAATGATTCACAGTACGGAAATAGATCTATATTACGAAAACTGATCGAAAAACTGCGGGTAAATTAATTTCAGATTTAAATTGAAGACCACTAAAAAGTGAAAAATAAAAAATATTATAAAATGAAAAAATAATAAAATAAAAACCTTTTTAACAAAAAAATGGACCGACCTCAAAAATGATGTCCGTAAACACCAAAAAGGGAAAAATAATAATCTTAGGGAATTCAGTTGGGAAGGTGGGTAGGTAGGTACGGATTGAAGTCGCCGCTGTGCCCATCTGTAGACACAACCATGGCAATGAGAGTGAGTATCATTGAGGTAATATATGTGTTCCAAAACTATTAGGTAGTAGGTCACTGCTGTCGTGTGAAGGAGGACGAGAGTGTGACAATAAGTGTGAATGAATCTTAGTAAGAATATTCCCTGTGATAACAGCTGCTGATTCAACATGAGAAGGTTATTTACTTACTTACTTACCTACCTTTACTCCGGTTTTGTACTAACCGGTTTTGAATACTAACCGATCATTTGAGTATGTACCCATACTCATATCACAAACCCACATCATGATCTAGACAATGCTACATGCATCATGCAATAATTGCAATATTAGATTATATAGATATTATCTAATCAAATATAGATTAGATCAATAGATTAGGTATAATTAGATATCATCTAATCAAAAGATGGTATGTTGGAATCCAAACATTTTTTACGGGGATTCACACACATCGTCACTCTCTCATCCTCCTTCATACGACAGCAGTGACCTACTACCTAATAGTTTTGGAACACATATATTACCTCTATGATACTCACTCTCATTCCTGTTTTGTATTGCACTATCGACGCATGTCTACTCTCTACTTGCGTATGGTTGTGTCTACAGATGGGCACAGCGGCGACTTCAATCCGTACCTACCTACCCACCTTCCCAACTGAATTCCCTAAGATTATTATTTTTCCCTTTTTGGTATTTTTATGATTCCGGCGGTGATATTTCAGTTTTTCAATTCCCTAGGGCCGTGCACTAATGAATTTCTAAAATCCTTTAAAATTTTAAACGTAAGTAGGTACAACTTTTAAAGTTTTTGCGCCTTCGATTTCGTGAAATACTAACCCGGAACGAGGAACGAACGGCGACCGACTGAGACCCCCTTAAGGTATCGAAATAATAAATCAGTACAAACGTTTAATTGGAGCGCTTATTTAGTTCATCATCCCGAGGAATCAACAGAATCAGTCGCCAAGTATCGCTTCCAATGGAGGAGCACCCTCCCGCCTGATTGCAATACTTTCCCTTCCACCTTCCAGAAGGGAGAAAGAAAGTAAGAAGTCGGTAAGCGCCGCTCGTGTTGTTGGAGGCTGTCAGTGATTGCCGCGAAGCCGCTAATTCCTCCTCAATTTGGGAGCAAAGTGGAGAAATGGAGCAGGCAAGTTTGAGAGACGCCTCGTTTATAAGGGAGCAGTTGCGATCGTCCATCAGACGCAACCGATCAGAGGCAATCCGAATCCCCTCGCATACCACCACCGCATACTAAATGGCGGGGAGGAGGTGGAGCTCGAAACCAAACGACGTTTCCCACCTCCCACATCCTTTTCCTTGAAGAGTATTGAACAGAGCGGATTGATGGCTGATTGATGTAAGACGGCTGCAGAGGGGGTCTTTGGGTTTTAGAACGGGATCGTTGGGTTTCGCTCAAAGAAGGGCAAACTGGAGGCGGAAGGCGGTAGAGAGGGTTAGATTTGTTTTTGTCCTTGATGTTTACCGCTACGGGACTCCGTTATAGGATGTTTGGAAGGAGTTGGAGGCTTTGAGGACCGGAGGTGGAGGGATCCTTCTCCCTTTATTAGACGTTGAAACGTGGCCCGCATGGGTTTGCGGATGAAGGAAAAGCGAAGACTCCGCCTCTAAGCATCCGCTACCCGCCTCCCTCCGCCTCCAATCTAGATGCCTCTTCTCGGTAACAAGCGAGCAAACACACGCCCCCCCTCCTCCGTCATTTCTAACCGACCTCCGCAAACTACCGACTATTTAAACAATCATCTTCATCAATCATCGTGTACCCTCGTGTTCCCTGATTGAGCGCCTCCTTTGTTATCGACTGATCGGCCCTCAATCATACCCTGTTCCTTCTCAACTCCTCAAATTTTCACTTTTCTTACTTCCTTCAACCCTCGGAAAACAGTTACTTTTGCTCAAATAGAAACCGTTTTAATTTTATGGTTTTGCTTCCGAGTCTACCAGGTAGCTGAAGCTTTTCACTTTTCAAGGTTAAAAAAAATGTTCTCCAAAATCAAAATTTCCACTCGCGTTTTACGTTTTTAGTTTATTTCTGAACAATTTTGGTTCCGTGTCTGATTGTGCGGGTTTGTGTGGAGATGGTCCCCTATGAAAATCATACTCCCGGACTGATAGTAGCTGCTGCGCATGCGCAATTGTATATTTTCTTTTAACAGCCAGATCTTCTACATTTTCCTTCTGATTTCGATGAAATTTTCAGGAATTATGCGAGTGTGGGTGGAGATGGTCCCCTATGAAAATCATGGCCCCCAAATTGACAGTATCCTCTGCCCATGAGCAAACGTAAAATCCTTGAAACAGCCATAATTTCTATATTTTCCAAAAATATTCAGAGATAGTAGAGTATTTTAGTATTTGCCGTTTCGTTTCACACGTATCTACTCCCACATGGGTTGACGTGTAGAGTCCCTTATGAGAATAGTGCAATTTTTTAGAAATTCAGGCAATTTTACGACTATTATAGTGGCCATTCTTCATAAAAGCGATCACTCAGGTGTGTTGGAGCATCGCGCTGTTTTTCTCAGGTGAGTCGGGAGCACTTGCATCCCATTTCAACGGGAGCACTCAGGTGCTTCTCCAGCTCCTCGGGAGCACTCGGGCGGTCTGCCGTTCATATTGTTCATTCCTCTCGAGGCAGAATAACATTGTACGGCCTTATCTCGATGGCGTTAACGAGGTCGATTATCAAGGATTTGCAGAAACCGCATCTAACTCCATGAAGCTCATAACACCTCAACGCCCCATCCGATGAAATCAATTTGAACCACCAACGCCGTGACTATTTCAATTAACGGTTATGACAGGTGACATCCATAAACTGATGTATGTAAATTAGATTCAAATTGAGTCGGGACATCAGCTTGAATCGCGGGAGAGAACTCAACTCATATAACGTTCCGCGATGGTGTAGCTCCGCGTTTAGCATTAATTGGGTTGTGGAACTGTATTAACATAATCAAACATTAACATAATTTGGGAGGCGGTGGGCTACTGGATGACCAGGTGGCCCATGAGGTGGACGAGGTCAGGCACGGCTTCGCGGGACATCTTTGTAGTCGGAAGTTATTTATGCAAACAGGGTGAACTGGAACAACTTGCACCATTGAAGTGAGCCACAACTTGTCTATACAGGGTGTCTACAATACAGATCTCTTTCCTTCAAAGGATCGATTCTACAATCAATTTGAAACAAAAAGTGCCTCAAAGTTTATTTTTAAAGCTTCTATTCCGAGTTATTAACAATTTAAGGTCTCTTCGTGTTATCGACCTTACTTCAATAAAACGGCCATAGCTCCCTCATTTCTAGAGTAATCTCAAATCTGAAGAGACCGTTGGAAGGATCGTAAGTTTTCCTATTTCCCAAATACTAAATACAATTTTACGGATAACAAAGCAACCAAAGAATTGAACTAACTAATGGGGGGAGCGCCTTGATTTTTTTTAGATTTTTAATCGAAAGTAGACTACGTCCTGAGAATTTTGGCACAAACCGAGACCTTCTAGCGTGAGTAGATCTGTTTCTATGATTTTTCAAAGTTTCGACCGTTTATGACGTAACACGCCCCTCTCGCCTGGGCGGGACCCCCCAGCTCACTGTGACGTCATAAACGGTCGAAACTTTAAAAATTCATAGGAAAAGATTTACACACGCTAGAAGGTCGCGGTTGGTACCAAAATTCTCAGAATGAGGTCTACCTTCGATTAAAAATAACAATAAACAGTTTTTCCTACCCAGGCGCACACCCTATTGAACTAATTGAAGTAACTTTTCGTAAACTTTCCGTTTGTCAACGCCCATAATGTCCAAATATAGAAGAAACTGCACCAAAATGTTTTTGAGGAAATGATTTTACAGAAAATTTTCAACGATCAGTGTCACTTGGAAAACCTATCAAAACTCCCCCCCCCCCCCCCCACCGTTCAAAGTTTTATTATTTGAACATTTTCTTACTTTAATTCCAAAGGTATTCCATCTTCAAAGAAATTGGGGAAACTATCAACGCTTCACGACTAGAATACGCTCTGTCTTTTTGGACTGAGAGGGTATTTGAGGCATCGCTACAGTCACAAAATTATAATGCGAATATTCAAACATTTTAGGAGTGAACCGCTACTCAAATTTCTGATTCAGATTTTTAAAAAAAGATCATTTCATAATAAAATTTCATAAAAATACTTATAAAATTTCCATTTTTTGGCTCTATTAGGAGGGAATTTTGCACACCCAACTGATCATGGAGGATCCCGGTTTGTTTTTCAGAATAGTCTTCAATATTTTAAGTGCTGACTGGCCATGTTTCTTCCTCAATTTATTGGGAAACCAGCGTGCCTTCCAATCACGAGTCACAGACAGTTTCTGGCATCACCGTTCCTCATTCCGAGGCTCGTCTTGCTCTCCAGCCACCGTCTTTGACAAACTTGCAGCACTACAGGTCCGCAAGTCTGCCTTTACTGGAATGCCCTGGACCCTTCGAGAACTTTATGGCCCCGTTTCTTCATTTTCATGTTCCATCATAATGTTGTTGACATCTAAGACATCCACTCGAGTTAAGCGAATTTTAATTTCAGGAAAAATAGTGGATATTATCTTCCATCATCCAACTCCATTGGTTTTCTTTCGAGATCATAATAATACGGTAATTCTAGACTCACCGGTTTATTAGAACCACCATCAATCCAACACAACGATATCAGAGACAATTCAAAGATTAGGTATTCTAATAAAATGTTGCTCTTTTATAAACACATAATTTTGAAAATAAGGGATGTAATGGGATGATTAGGTTATAATTACGGTGGTAGTAGGAATTTCCTTCGTGATCGGCAGCGTGCTCAGGCTATTCGGTACGCGAAACTTTCCTCTGGGTTTTCAACTATCTTACTGAGGTGGCACAACATCGCAGTGATAACGGACAACGTGAATATAAACTAGCTAATCTCCAACAATAAAAACGTGGATCTAAACCGTCATGATCCCCGACCAAGTTTTTCAAGGATTCTCCATCCCAATCACGCTACTCACTGCAACTTCCGAGTGGAGTACATGCAATCCCCCGGACTAAAGGTCGAGAGATCGCACCCTCGCCATATTTCAAGTTATTATTCTCACGTGAACCGTTTACTGGGGAACCTTGAAAATGAATTCAGGTCGATTAGGACGGTGTCTGTCGGCTTGAGCTGAGCCGAAAATGCTCGGGGAGAATATTTTTACCGTTTATACATTGGTAGTATAACTTTCTTTACCAGTAGGTTGGGCCACACTTTTTACAAAGGAATGTTAACATTCACTCCAATGGGGAATTTGCCTCAATTATAGATTCTGGAATTTCAATTCAAATCCTATAATAGGGCCCTAGAATAACGTTTAACACCGGGAATACCCTAAAGAAAAAAGTCACCGTAGAAAGAAAAAAAATCGCGAAAATCGATTGAATTCACACTGCTGTGCTCTGGTAAAGCGTAAAAGAAGTATCTCAACAAATAGTATCAATGTAGTATCAATCAACAGGTAAAGTTGTAAGCGCCATTGTGAAAACACGAAACGATGAAAAAAATTCATAAAATGTGATACGAATAACGAAACTAACTAATATAGAAACTAAATAAGAGAAGATGAAATGCTTGATGAACTAATGGGTGGAATCATAATGTAAAACGCTGCAAATTATTACACAATGGTTCATTATTTTTCTATATAGATCACTCGTCTGCAAAGCCACCAACCATCCAACATGAAGAAAAACATCGATCGCATTTCGGTCAGCTAAAATTTGAACGGAGATTAGGCCTCTTTTGCGATTCACACTCGTGTTTCTGATTTATCCTACGTGAAACCCTTAAATTTTCGTAGCGAGCGAACGGTTTGTCCTACAGAGCTCCACGTGGTCTCAAAAAATTCTAAAAATCCTATAGAATCTTGAATTAAAGGAAAAACAATACCTTTATATCAAAATCTTTTGAGTTAGGGCGTTTTCAAAATTTAAAAATTCATTTCGGAACCCTTAGAACTGACCGACATCAACCAAAATCTTTGGGGCACAACTAGACCCCAAATGGAGCCTACATACCAAATTTCATAAAAATCGGTCAATGCAAAGTGGCAAAAGTGCCGCGTACGGCGTACAGCCAAATTTTTATTCGATTTTTGGATTCTACGTACCTTGAAACGTAAACCATCAAATTTTGAGGGGGTGTTAACAAATTTTTTTTCTTGGACGATTCCAAAGATTCATTATTGAAAATAATAAACCAAAAATAGTGAGTAAAATTGCTTTTTTTGGTCACTTTAGCGTCTGCATTTTTCCCAGTCGCGCACTCCTTTGTTACCACCTAAGCTACAGTTTCATTTACGCTTCCAGAGGTAGCACTACTGTCGTAAGTGGCACAGATTCCCCTATGAAGTCAGATTGGTTAGGAAGCTGGATACGTCGCAACATGGATCTAAAATGTTTAGCAGCACACTATAGTTTTCTTCCATATCAGTGAACCCTCTCTCGAAAAAAATTAAGAGAATGTATATTAATTCAGATAGAAGAAATTTGAGAGCAACAAGATCCAAATTCAGAGCTCTCTGAATGATTCAGGTTCCATGTGTATTGGATCGGAATTCGTAGAAAACGTGCGGGTGAGTTATGAGTTTAGTATTTATTTAATTACAGTTTGAACAGCGTTAGCGTGTGCGCATCTGAAACGTAAAATTCTATTGAATACGATTTTTCATTTTCCAAAATCCCAAGTTACTGCAATCTAATCAACAGGAAATTCTGAGTGGTCGCAAAATATTCCGAAAACGCTGTAAATTATTTTGCATTCGTTTATTATTTTACTGTATAGAATCACCCTAGTAAATAGAATGCGGCTTTTCCATTGAATATTCTAAACAATTTTCATAAATCAGAATGAGTTCTTAATCTTGTTGTTGTCTCTTGAAATTAGAAAACAGCAAGCAACTCGATGGTGAAGTTCGTATTTCAATTGAATGATTTAGGTATCTCTACATTTAGAAACCCTTTCATTTTGTCGGCGTTGATTGGCATTCGATGATTCTTCCTGTCCCCTTAAATTTTCTGATCTGGTAGGATTCAAGTTCTCCTTTCACTCTGAAGTTCTGAGATTGAAGTTCTGCTTCAATCTGATAGGCTATGGCTTCTACATTCTCATATTTATGGCATTGAAGCTTCCTTTCACCTGTGACTATACAGGATGTAAACCACTGGCATGGACCAAACTCGAAGGATCTACAACTGATTTAAAAAAAGAAAAAGTCTCAACAAATGTTTTTTAACCCACTCAAAATGCTTTTTTTTTCACTATACAGGAGAATCATTAGCCTAAAAATTGCGATTTTCGAGAACATTTTGTCTTCACTTTCATTTTTTTAACGTTTAAAAAAGGCATTCAAACATTGGATTAACGGATAGGAAATTTAACGCTCTTCCCAACAGTGTAATCAGATTTGAATTTGCATGAGAAATGAGAACGTTATGACAATCTCCGCGCAGTAAGGTCGAAAACGCGAGAAAAAAAACTTCGACGTGGAAAATAAAAGGTATTTTGAGTGGGTTGAAAAAGATTCCTGTGAGAATTTTTTCACTAAGTATATTGCTTTTTTTCGCTATACGGGGGAATAATTAGAAAAAACTCGGCGCTGCGCGCCTCGGCGGGGGCTTTGCCCCCTGCACCCCCGGATGATTTCCGCTTAGAGCCTAATGGCTAAAATGTGACATACCTTGAAAAGGTTTTTGCTCCCTCTCCCTCTTTATCTTTCTTCCACTGTAATATTTAAGATACCTCCTTATTCATAATAACATCAGGTTGTCAAGCATATTTGTCGTCAAGCATATGATAAATCATAGCGCTACTTTCCTGTCGCTTTTTCCTGTCGCTTTTTACTGTCAATTTTTCCTGTCGTTTTTCGGCGGGGGGTCCCATCGCTAAAACCTTTTCAAGGTTAAAAAATGTCGATTTTCGAAACAAATATAATATATTTGTTATATATTATATAAATTTCAGGGGCGTCGCGTGATAATATTCGTCAGGCAAACAGCTAGGCTGCAAATTATTACACAAAGGTTAATTTTCTGTTTTTTTTTCTGTATTGATCACGTGCCAGCAAAGAACTCAGCTTTGTCACCACCTACCAACCATGTCTTACCTTCACAATCAAGTTTATTTGGAAGAATTAAACGCTCCACACTCCACTGGAAGAAATAAAGAATTCCTTCGTTTAGAAATTTGATCACTGGTTGCTAAGGAAGCAAAACCGAGTACATCCCAAAGAAACGATCGGCGAAAGCATTTTGGTTAACTAAAATTTGAAGGGCGATCTTGGCGATCTTTGAATGGCGAGCTCTTTTGCGATTCATACTCGTTTTTCAAACTTCTCGTAGGGAGCGAACAGTTTGTCCTACAAAGCTATGGGTAGTCTCATTCGATTCCGAAAATTCAATGGTACAATCTTAAATTTCTGATAAAACAATACCTTTATATCGAGAGTTTTCGAGAGAGGGTGCCTTTGGAAGTTTCAGCCCTTCCGTTTCACCGCTTAGAAGTGACTTACATCAACCAAAAGCTTTGCGGCACAACTAGACCTCAAATGGAGCCCACATACCAAATTTCATCATAATCGGTCCATGATAATTAAGGAAAGATCCGCGGACGGACGGATTTTTTTTTATATTCGATTTTCAAAATCTACACGTACTTACCTACCACAAACGTAAACCATCAAATTTGAGGGTGGTCGAACTTTTTCTTGAAAATAATTAACCAAAAAGGGAGACTCTGAATTTAGACCCAATAAGATGTGAAACCTTCATTCTACAATGTTTTGCAATTATTTCCTAGTGTCTATCAAAAAGAAAAACGATTAGGTACAGTGAAATACAGTAAAATCGGGAACGGGACACCAGTCAACGTCATACAGCTGATATTTGCGGCGGCGAAAAAACGAACTGCTTTCCTTCTTTGAGATAATGTGGGTGGATGGATATGTTATGTCTTCATGCGTGAGCTAATTAGTATCCATGGCTCATATTCCAAGTATTCAAGGTCACGAAACAGTTTTCCTACTGTTTGCAACAGCTGATAGTATGCTAGTGGGGGTATGGCAATACTGGACCCCGCGCTGACCCCCCGCCACCCCGCCGATCGTCGCCTCTCACTCTAAACAGTCCCGAAAAATTCATTTTTTTGAACTGCTTGCCTTGCATCCAGCGATGCAAGGAGGACCAGCCCCCGCGCTAGTTCGCTTATCATCCGCAATCATCTACATTACCGACCTCTCCAAGTCTCTGGTGTGTTGCGGGCTAGTATCCAAGGCAAAATACTTACTTTCTTATTCCATTCTCTTATTTAATCTAAATTCCTTGATAATAATGAAATAGTCCCTAAATATTATAAAAGTTATCCAAAATCAGCTAAATATTACTTACAAAAAATGGAAATATAGGAGAATCTCAACAAAAATTTATTTATTTATTTTGCATATTTGTAGTAAGGCAAACAGTGTTTGCTATGTTTGCCTGGAGGAGACGCCACTGATAAATTTTGACTTTGACCTTTTTTGACGTTTACAAATGGCTTTCAAAAATGAATTTAACGGAGAGGAAATTTAACGCTCTTTCGAATAGTGTAATCAGATTTGAATTTGCATGAGAAATAAGAAAGTTATGACCAACTTAGTGACGTAAGGTTGAAAACACGAAAAAAACTTCGAATAGGCATTTTGAGTAAGTTGGAAAAAACACTTAAAAATACACTTAAACATTGGCAAACCATACTTCAGAGTTTTTTTCTCGGATTATTCCCAAATTAGTAAGAAGGAATCACGGTTGAAGAATACTGGATTCTAGGACCGCAGTCTGGTGGCAATGTTCCCTTCCATAAAACTGCCCCACATGCAGGCATTACTAGAATGGGAGAGCGAGCGACCACAATATCTCAGGTTATTATTCTCTCGTGAACTATACCTTTGGATGTTTTGAGTCGAAACCCTGAAAACAAATTTGGGTCAACTCGGATGGTATTTGTCTGTTTCAGCGCTCGCCGTTCCCAAGCGGGAGCCACAAGAGATTATTGCGATTTAGGTGGCTCCAGAGCCGCTGGGAGTTGCCCCATTCAATATTTGTACCTGTTTCAGATAACGGGGAGGTCTAATTTCCATTCCTAATGCGCCTGAGGAGGCCCCTTATCCAGAAAACGACGAAGTTTCAACGTGATTAAGTCCGTCCTTGTTCTTATAAGCGGAGAGAGAAAGCCTCCCTCCAATTAGCTTCAGTGCTAGTAATCCAAATTCTCCTGCATATTCTCGTCATTCGAATTCGTCCGAGAAGATAATGAAATTAAAACAATGAGTCATTTTATTTCGGCAATAAACTAGGTATGAAAACTAATTTATTCCGGAATTACTCGTTATTAAATTTAAGAAAAGCTGAGAAATACAAAAACACTTCTAATCTTTCTGATTTCAGAAGAGAATTGTTCTTTCTTCTTCTAATACGGTACCAAATCTTAAGTTAAAGCCAATCGCCTCGGGAGATTATCTGGATTGGCGAACGCTTGTCCTGAACCCAACTCCACTTGTGGGGGTTAGGCAATAAGTAGCCAGGAGCGAAATCATCAGAAGCAATTCTGATCTTCCCTTATTAGCTGATGGCTCCCGCTAGGCCAGGAATAGCAGTTGGACAAGGATTCGACCTGAGATACTTGTCTACTCAACATTACTTTTACTTACTTCCATAAGGATCAAGACGCAACTGATATAATTATGAAGAATATCTACTACGTTCTTAATTTTCTACCTTCCTTCTATTACTAACCTTTGCATACTACTCAAGTCCATTATAGAATTCTGAACATTTCCATTCCTGTTAATGTGACTAGCTTCCTATTAGACAGATAAGAGTCGATATGGTTCAGCACAGATGCGCTCGAGTACCTATTAGGTTGAGGTTTTTATTTTAAACATACCTACCTCATCGTAACTTCTTCTTGGTTTGTGTAGGGGTAAACAACATGATTTTCTCGGATCCCTCTTCATGTTGATTCCAAAAAGTACTTACTCGACAATATTGTTTTTTTTTTGTAATTGTTTATTGACATTTTATGTCTTTACTATGGCACATACTCGTAAATGAAAAATCGTCACGCGGGGAGCGTTATGAGGGGAGCGTTACGAGGGGAGCGTTACGAGGGGAGCGTTACGCGGAAATTTCTGATGATTTTCACGTACAACCAATCGTTCCTAGGGAAAACTAACTTCCTCATTTTCCACCCCACAGAAATCGTTCACCACTCATTGGAAAGCTCTCAATTTATTAAACATAAGACATAAAATGTCTCTCGTGGTTGCTTACTTGTACGAAAGCTGTATTTAATTTTTTTGTTTAAGACTATTACAAGACTATCTACAACTATTAAGACTATCTACAAACATGGTTGAGATAATTTATTATCTAAATATTCTCAAGTAAAACAGTTGAAAGGCTGCTCAGTTAACTGTTATATTGGCAATGTCGATAATGTGACGTGGGCGAGTTAATCGTCTGGTTTCCGGAGCTTGGAATCCCTCTTCAATCAAGGGGTTGCAGTGGTCCGTGTTTCGTTGTACGAAAGTGTGCTGATTCAGAACGTCGATTGGAGATCGTTGTATATGGTTTCATTTCTCACAAAAGGAGGGGCTCGTACTATCCGGCGTTGTAGGATTTTATGCTGTTGTTGCTCTATTCTCTTGAACTCTGATCTGGAGCAGGTTCCCCAAACTGCCAGGGCGTACGTCCAAATGGGTCAGATAAGTGTCTTGTACATTATTAATTTATTTTGTATAGACAGATGGGGGCTATCAAGGAAGGATCTCAGCTGATTAACTCTGAATCGAACTTTCACAATTAATTCGGTTATGTGATCGTGGAACGTTAGTGTTTTGTCTAAAATCACTCCAAGATATTTGTGAGACGTCTTGTTCGAAATTAACTGTCCTTTAGATTGTAGAGCAGGAGCATTGAACTATTGGTACAGATTTCATTTTCAAATTCTTTCTATAGATACCTATTAGATACATTTTGATGGTTATGGAGGGGTTATATCATCGTCACCTGATATCCAAATTTGGAGGGTAGAGGAAAATACTTGGAGATGCAAGTTTTGAGTTCGCTCTCCGCAATGGATCATCCATACAGTCGGCCATCGATACGAGGGAGCAATGTGCAACACCCACAATCGTGTGGTGTCAGGGATGGTGAGACGTTGCCAGATGGCGCACAAGTCTTGGGAATGCAGCCGAGTACTAGGGCGTTGCGTGCATAGCTTAAATGGGTAGTAAAAGTCTCCCCACGTAGCTCGTTTGTTGCCAAGTGGCTATGTAGCAGGGGTTTGTAGGTCCAGGTATTTCCCTGGAATGGTTCCAACGGTGACGACATGGAATAAGAATTACTTATTATTACTCATTTCATGGTTACAGTGACAAAAATGTAACCGTTCCAAATTACCGGTACTGCTTATCGAACTTGGTCAAATCCCACTCTCATGATCTCAACTTGCATACAAAAAGAAAGAATTTCAACAAGTGTTAAAAAGAGACAATGGAGTATTTTGGTGGGTCGGGAATTCAGGTTTTTGACCTTAAATTTGGATTTAGCACCATTGAAAACCTCTATACTCCAACTTCTTGCCCATTGATACTATCAGCATGTGGTAGAAAAATTAAATAAAGAGATCACACGTTTGACTAAAAAAGGGGGCCTTTAGAACTGACACACACTACGCCACGGGCGTGTGAGCGTAGAATTTTGTAGTATCCAAGGCCACGAGGCGTTCGAGACCGCACGGGATTAGTGGAATGTCTAGAGCCAAGGTCAGCAACTTAATACGTCACAACAACTTACTATGTCAAATCATTCAAATTTTCAACTTTCATCAGCTTCCCTAATTTCTTCTAAACATTTACTCGACGAACAGACCTGATTACCGTTATTCCTGACCCATGTTGAAAGAAAAAAAAAAATTGAAAAAATTGATTTAAATACCCAATTATTAAACAATAATAGTGACCAAACATTTCAAGGAAAGAATAACCAGCTGACGTATAGAAGAGATGTCCTGGTACAGAGACATTACATGACAGTATCTTCTCGGTCCGTGGAGCTGTGCCGGTAATAAGGGAACTGAAGCGATAAGAGCTGAGTTTTGTCAGAGTTGGGCAAAATCATACTCATGAATATGATTGAAATTTTAAATCACAGGCATAAGTTTCTGAGATTATGAATTAGATTAAATTCGTATTCACTAAGAGTATGATTAAAATCATAATCAAGGAGTATGATTACGATTTTAGTCACAGGAATATGTTTTTGTGATTATCATTAAGATTAAATTAGTATTCACACACTTAATTGAATTATTGTCAGTGGTCAGTCCTTCACAATGTTACATACGTCAAGTTTTATCAAAATGTTGTTTCCACTAAAATTCAATTTTTTTTTTTACATTTTTGGTTTACTTATGTAATGGTATTTATAATAAAATAAATTCAGGCATTTTTTTTAATGAGAAATTATTACACACAAAGATAAGGTGAAGAAACGAAAAGTCCTGCGCCCACTTAAGACAAACATTCAAAAGCATCAGAGGTGTAACACACCGTAAGTAGGTACTTACCTCTAGACGTGAACATTCGTTCCATAGCAGCTTAGAACATTTAACCGGGTATTTTTGATTCACTACGGTAGGTAAATACATTTTCTCTGTGGAACCGGTACACTAGGGAGAGCACTGGCCTCAGAAACTCGGTGAGCAAGTCATGATACCATTAGTGTTCTAAGAATAACTTACGAGTATTTCAGACTGCTGCGATGTATTTGACATTCCTGGCCTCAACACACATAGTGCGCCGGTAATGCGTTGACATAACGAGAGGCAGATTCACCTGAATTATTAAACAACATTGCGGTCAAAGCTGTGAGCTCAAATTGTTCCCATTTTCTCGCATAATCCGATAAATTTATTTTAAAAAAAATCATCCCACCCGTTAGGAAAACCCAATTTTCCGCCCTTTGGCTGTCCAATATCGAAAAGCAACATTGTTTCTCAATCTACCAATCGCCTACGCCCTCCCCCCTACCACTCTACTTCCCCTGTCGTTCACCTTTCAACAACGTCACCTCAATATCACCAGCTCAAAAAAAAAAAAAAAAATGAACAATGGTTTCTACTTTCTAAGATAAACAATTCTTTCTCCGGAAAACTTCAATTTTCCTCGTTTAGCCTGTCGTAAGGTGCAGGTGACGCTCGAATTTTCCGTCCATTCGAGAACACCAACCCTCGTGAGCCACTCACGACAATTTGGCAAAAAGTGTCAACAAGGCGGATTTTCATTGGAGGAAATCCACTTGAGGGAACCTCTCAAAGGTCCAATCGATACCTTTTAAGAACTCCTAGGCAGTAGAACAGGACTGTTGATACACATCCGAATCGGAACTGGTCAACACACAGCTGAGAGATGTAAAATTCACTTCAGACAATAGCAAATGATCAAATAACACAAATGTTAGAAAAAAAAGTCTGTCTGGTTAATACAGGTTGCTTCTTAATAAATGGACCACCCTTCCTACTTTCGTCAAGAAAAGCGTTTTACAAAAAAAAATTCAAACGGTATCCCCCATAATTTTATACAAGGAATTTTAATCACACTTTTTTTTTCGCAATAAGTTCGTTTTTTGTTTAATGATTTCAATAATGAACCCTTGGAATCAAACACATAAAACCAATTTTAACCTTCCTCAAAATTTGTTGGTTTACGTTTCAAGATACGTAGAATCCGAAAATCGAATTGAAACTTTGCGTCCGCGGTACTTTCCTTAGTTACCATGGACCGATTTCGCTGAAATTTGGTATAAGGGCTCCATTTGGGGTCTAGTTGTGACCCGAAGCTTTTGGTTGATGTCAGTAACTTCCAAAGGTTGAAAAACTAGGGCTGAAATTTTCAAAACGCCCTAGCTCAAAAACTCCCGATATAAGGATATTATTTTTTCATCAATTTGATGTATTGAATTTTGAGAACCGAATGTCGAATGAGACCACCCAGAGCTCTGTAGGACAACTTTTCGCGCACATATACGGCGGACGGATGGATTTGTTTTTATTCGATTTTTGGATTCAACCTACCTTGATTTTTTTTTCAACCTACCTTGGCCATTTTGATTGGCAGGGGGAGGTGTAATTTTTTTCTTGCTTGATTCCAAAAGTTCATTATTGAGGGTAATAATATAAGATGGTAGGTAATAATTATCTTGAATGAAATTTCAAAGTCATGGCAGAACACCTTGTCTTTTCAATCGTAGATAGAACTGAGGCAAGACATCATAATCGAGATTCAATATTGATGAAGAGAGGACAAATGCAAACCACGGAGTCCCTGAAAGTCCATAAATGTAGGAAAGGCCTAAGGAACAATTAGACGAGCATCTTTTCATGGCATTTACGGCTCAAACGAGAGTTGAGGCTTCAAGTAAAACTTGTAGCTAAGGAAGCAAAACTGAATATAACTCGAAGAAACGAACAGCGATCGCATTTCAGTCAGATACAATTTCAACAGAGACTGGACCTCTTTGGTGATTCACACTCGTGTTTCAGATTTATCGTAAGTTCAACCCTTGAGTTGTCGTAAGGAGCGAACAGATTTTCCTACAAAGCTCCGCGTGGTGTCTATAAATTTTAAAAATGCAATGCTATCTTAAATTGGTGAAATTTTTTTTTTCTGGGTCGTTTCCAAAGGTTCATTAATAAAAATAACAAACAAAAATTGCCGAGAAATGTTTTCCCTGCGCCGGCAATTTTTTTCCCACTGAGAGATTGCGCGAGTCTCCGGCAATAATTGCCTCGTGTTGAACAATATTGATGGAAGTTGTGGAAAAGTCGGCTACTTTTGAAGTCCCACTTGCTTGTTGTCGGCAATTTCTTCAGGAGTGACAGGGAGGAAGGTAAGACTCCAAGAATCCGCAAGAAAATACAATTAATTGATTTATACACTTGTTTGTGGATATCGATACCATAAAGCGCAAAGGCGGAATTTTGAGAAAACGCACAAGAAAGCTTCACCAGTGCACAAATCCTAAAATAACGGCTCATTCCATTGAACTCTGAAATTTCTTCAAGAAATTTTCAAGCTATAATCATCACACGGTCAGTAATAGTTTTGTTGAATTTGAGGACATAGCGCCTTTGCGCTTGAAGTTAACGATATAAATTCAAATAAACAAATATATATTTTTTAAAAGAATTATATACAAATTTTTCCACCCAGGAGATTGTAAAACACAAACTAACATGAACGTAAAATATTCTGAGTATTGATAATATGCGATCTGTCACCTTCAAATACAACATTGTGAATAAATAATATGCAATGTTCGCTATCCATTCAATATATTTACTATATAATTAATACTATACAAAACAACATTATACTAATGTATGACAAACTCTAAATTAATAGTCAATATCTCTGGTCTTTGATACACATTATTGTTATCGATCAGGTATACATGTTGTTTGTTTCGTAAAATGTATCGGGAATAGTGACGATTCGGTGTATAACTTTACTCATCCCAATTGATATCGATATGCAGCATAAATGATGCAGTAGAAAGAAAAATACTGATAGTATATTTGAAAAAAAAGTGCAATTTCGGTTAATTATTTTCAATAATAAAACTTTGGAATCGACCAAGAAAAAAAAAATTTTTAACTCCACTCAGAATTTGTTGGTTTACGTTTCAAGGTACGAAAATCGAATACAAATTTTGGTCTATAATAGACCGATTTGGTTGAAATTTGGTATATGGGCTCCATTTGGGATCTAGTTGTGCCCTAAAGCATTTGGCTGGTGTCAGTCACTTCTAAGGGGTGAAAAATAAGGGTTGACATTTTCAAGAGCGCCTTAGCGGGAGTTTTCAATCCCGGAATGAAGGTAGGTATTGTTTTTTTATCAATTTAAAATAGTATTGAATTTTTAGAATTTTCTAAGACCATTTAGAGCTCCAAGTACCAACCGTTCGGTCCCCATGATAACTCAAGGGCTGGACTTAAGATAAATCAGAAACACAAGTTTAAATCGCAAAAAAGGTCTAATCTCCGTTCAAATTTTAGCTGACCAAAATGCGATCGTTGTTCGTTTCTACGTGTATTCAATTTTGCATCCTTAGCAACCACCATTCAAATTTCTCATAATAGGGATATTATCCCTATTTCTTCGAATCGCGTGTGAAGCTTTTATTTCTTCCAAATAAACTTGATTGTGAAGTAGGTAAATAGTAGGTAGGTAGTAACTATGGTTGGTAGGTAGAGGAAAAGGTGTGTTCTTTGCAGATCGTGGGGTCTATACAGAAAAATAATAGAACTTTGTGAAATAATTTGCAGCGTTTTGTTGCTCCGCAAAATTTGAAAAACTCCTGGCAATTAATTGAGGCAACAAAAGAGAAGAGGGAAAAATTGACGAACTGCCGAAAATTTTTATTGCAACGAATTACCGGGTTTCGGCAATTTTAGTTGCTCGTCTAAATGGGTCAGCAACAAAGAACGAAGTCGCATGAAACCCACAGCGAACAGTATCGGTACGGCTTCAACGGGAAAGCTAATGAGGACGTCCGGATCATAACTATCCCAGAGGAACATGAATATCGAATCCTTCTCTCGCCAAACTCCTCATCAAGGGGCTCCCAGAAGGGTTCGAATGCCGCAGGACTTGTTGAGCTGCTGATCGAACCAGCTCGTCATCAATATTGCATTTCCCAAGTGGGTGAGGGTTAAGCGCCGCTGAGTCTTCACTGCCGAACAAGGCGAGTAAAAGTTGAATTTAAAACGCGCTGCTGCAGCGGGAAGTGGGCAGCGTTTTATAGAAGGAACTCTGGGGAAGCTTTTAGCTTGTCTTATCCTTATAAAAATGGCGTAAAGATTCCAGAATAAGTATAACCATGAAATGAGGGAGGTTTCTTTTTTAAAAAGATTTCGATCCAAAAAATTTTACCTGTAGTAGTGCAGAACTCGTAACAACAGCACATAGCTCCCACCGTGGAAAATAGATGACTAGAACAACGTTGATTCTTGTAAAATACGAATTTTACGTGGAAGAATTTAAATGTGACCAGGCACACAGTAATCCCAATATTATTATGTTTGAAATTTTTGGACAAAGTTCTAATTACTGAAATAGTTTTATATCAAAAATTGTATGCTTGGTCCAAAAATCAAGAAAAAACGTCTGCCAAGTGGTTGTGGCACATAGCTCCCTCGTATCCATAACCCGATTGTATAGATGATCCGATGCAAAGTAGTTAATCTAAAAACATCAACCTCTATCTATCTTGCACTACCTTCATAGGGGACTGTACACGTCAACCCACACAATCCCTGAAAATTTAATCAAAATCGGATGAGAATTGTGGAAGTTATGGCTGTGGCAGGGATTTCATATTTGCGCATGCGCAGCGGCTACTATTATTCCGGGAGTAATGATTTTCATAGGGGACTGTACATGCCAACCCGCACAATCCTTGAAAATTTCATCGAAATCGGATGAGAATTGTAGAAGTTATGGCTGTGGCAAGAATATCATGACAGACACACAGATAGACAGTCACGGGACCAAAATTGTTCAGAGAGGTCTGAAACGTGAAACGCGAGTCGAAATTTAGATTTTGGAGAACTTTTTTTTTCAACCTTGAAAAGTGAAAACAATGCTCATCAAGCTTAGCATCCTCGATCTGGGCTTGAATACTATCAATTATAGCAATAAAAATGGCCAAACCGAAGAGACACATAAAGTTCCCAAGTTCAAGTTTTGATGGTTTTTTTTTTAGGTAACATCGTAACAAAGACACGGTTTGGGACTTGTCCGATGCCATGTCCATTTAAAATTTAGTTGATATTTCAAAAAGTTGCAGTGGACCTTTTATTAACTCAATGCTTTCTGTACTGACAAAACTAGTACAGTAGGTACGGTAAACCAACTTCTCAATAACTAGGTAATAATATAATATATTATATTCACTCTGAGGAATTTTATCGAATGCCTATACCACGGACTCACTCAATGGGAGGTGCGCCTTGATTTTTTTTTTAGATTTTTAACCGAAAGTGGACTACATCCTGAGAATTTTGGCACCAACCGCGACCTTCTAGCGTGGGTAGATCTGTTTCTATGATTTTTCAAAGTTTTGACACTTTATGAAGTCACACGCCCCTCTCGCCTGGGCGGGACCCCCCCCCCCCGCCCACTGTGACGTCATAAACGGTCGAAACTTTGAAAATTCATAGGAAAAGCTTTACACACGCTAGAAGGTCGCGGTTGGTACCAAAATTCTCAGAATGAGGTCTATCTTAGATTAAAAATAACAATAAACAGTTTTTCCTACCCAGGCGCACACCCTATTGGTTCACACAATTATTACTTTTCGAACACTGCTAGTTCTATCACGTGTAATCAATAAAAGTTATCCCGTCTTAAAAGATGAACCGATGAGGTCAATTGCAACAATTCCATCATTAATACCCAATCCTCTATTTATTTTACAGTATCTTTCCTACTATCGTATTCTTTTCCTTTCGAGCCAGAAATATAAACCTCGGGAGCATAACTACTAGGAATCATGATCCGTTTTTTATTATATTTTCAGGATTTGAGTAACAGTTAGCATTATGGACTCTGAAATATAAGATAGTACGAAACCCCTTTTTTTCGTGCAATGGTGTGCTGCAAAAAAAAATTGAATCGTATGAAAAACGTCTCATTTACACACAGGCAGAAAAGTGGGATAAGCCGATATGTGTGGTTGCTGCGTGGGTGCGAACAAAAGAGCAGTTTATATAAGAGTAGTAGTCTTACATCTCCTTGGCTCCAGGAGGGAAATTAGGTGTTTAGGCCTCGAGGATGGAGCTTCTCTTCCTCTTCGTAAAGACCAGAGTGTCAGCGACGGTTCGCCATTCTACACCGCCCCCGTCGGAGTCGGATAAGCAATGTAAATTGAATTTTAAGACTGCTTTGAAAAATTAAATGTCTTTTTGTGTGAGAAAAAAAGATGGTACGAAAAATACGAATTAGAGACAACTCTGGAAATGAAGATTTAGAAACATAATTATGTTCTAACACTAATAATTTTGTAAATTAATCGAGTGACTCCATGATAACTTATTTGAAACATATTATTAATTTAACCGCTTCCCTCAAGGGAGCTTAAGAACAGTTTCCTCCAAGATGCTAAACAGAACTCTAAGTGGATGTCAATTTCCGCACATTTTGGCATACCTAGTACGAGTTGTTTCGTAACCATGATGAGAACAATATTCGTCTTTGGGTTTCCAGTTCACGCGATTTTTTCAGCGAAATTAGAAAAGTAACAAAAAAAAGTCTGACAAGTGGGCGTGGCACATATCTCCATTGTATCCATAACCCGATTGTAATGATCCGCCGCCTTTTAGCTAATCTCAAAATACCCTCGTTGGGAAGCATATCCAGCAATATCCAATCTGAGCAATATCTGAAAACTTCATCAAATTCGGAAGAAAAATGTAGAATTACGGCTGTTACAAGGATTTTACGTTTGCGCATGCGCAGAGACTACCAGTATAGACCATCTACACGCCAAGCTGTACAACCCCTAAACATTTAATCGAAATTGGACAATAACTTCGTATAGCTTTGCTTGTTACAAGAATTGCATGACACTCAGACAGACATATACAGGGTGTCTCCATTTGGATGGACCAAACTTCAATGATCGATTCTACAACTAATTTGTAACAAAAAATGTCTCATAGTAATTTTTTCTTAACTCACAATTATTCCCCGTTAATTACTCCCGTTATTTACTATGTAAATTCAAATTTAAGGATATCGTTGTAAATAGCGTTAAATTTCCAAGGTACCCAGTGTAAAACCATAATCTTTCAGCAAAAAACTATTTCTAAAAAATCAAGTCTAAAAGCTAACTTTAATTTTTTTTTACTTTGATATTTTCTTTTTGAAGTTTTCAATTTGAACGCCTGCCCATTTCGATGGGCGCTATTCGGAAAAAACTTGCTCAAATTGTCAGCTTTCCAACGGTAAATCAATTGTTTAAAAAAATTCAAATTGGAAGATTAAATCAAGTTTAAATGCAAGAAAACGTATGTCGAGAAAGAGAAAATCTCAAGCTTACAAATTCAATCTCAAGATGACTCGACGAGTTTGGTATCATTTCCTAAGTAATTTTCCACGCTGAATCCAATGGTGGTACTTCCCAATAATTCTGACTGCTAGCAAGTGGATTTTTTGAGGAAAACCTTCATTTTATGTCCATAACATACGCATTATTCGTAGATATGGTAGTGAGCATATAGTAACATCTTTCTACTCAATAAAAACATCAATGAGCTAGAAATTTGATGTTTTTATTGAGTAAAAAGGTGTTACTTTATGCTCACTACCATATCTACGAATAATGCGTATTTTATGTACGAAAAACGAACTTTCCTCGAAAATCCACTTTCTACTATTCAGAATTATTCGGAAGATTTTGGTTTTACGTTTGAGTACCTACCTTGGAAATTTAACGTTATTTCCAACAGTATCCTTAAATTTGAATTTACTTGTAAATAACAGGAGTTATGACAGTTTGAATGACCTAAGGTCGGAAACGCTAAAAAAAACTTCGAAGTGAAAAAAAGGCATTTTGATTGAGTTAAGAAAAAATTGCTTTGAGACATTTTTTGTTGCAAATTAGGTAGTTGTAGAATCGATCCTTGAAGTGGTCCATCCAAATGGTAGACACCCTGTATGAGGAATTTCACCATGTCGGAATTTCCTATTTTTTACCCCAAAATCAGATTCAGCACCTCGAAAAACCTTCTAAGGCAAACTTTCAGCCCGAATTTCCTGATTTACGAATAAACAAAACAGTGTAGAAAATACGAACGTTTAAAAAACCGGGAAAATGACGTCATGCTGGAATAGTTCATTTATGGCCGCTTGAAGCGCTGAGATCGAGAAATCTATAGTCCCCAGATGCAAAATTTCACGAAACAGTAAAGTTCGAAATCGAAAAACTGAAGAAAAAAATAGAAAAAGCAAGATGGGGAAAATTAGGTTTCCCCTGTTTTTGTTTGATAACTTTTCTCTTAGAAAACACGATTTCGTTGCCCCAATGGGCAACACTGGGAGGAGACGGTGATCCGAACAGCCCAATCAGCGAGCGTTCCCGCTTCACGTCCGTTTTCCCGGTTAGTTTTGAAATAAAAAATTTTGATTGTCTCCCAAAAATAACAGGAGACTTATTTTCCGAAATCAGCCCGATTTTCATCTATCCCACACCATTAACTATTCAGGAAAAATGCAAACAGAATTCAGTGAAATTCCTCATTGTTCACGAAGGCCAAAAACGTGAAACGCGGGTGATAATTTTGGAAAACTTTTTTTTTTCAACCTTGAAAAGTGAAAACACTGCTTCCTCTCCATGGAAAAAGGAAGGAAAATCAAAATATTCTCTGGAGCTCCCATCCTGTCGAATTGCAGCCGTAGTGTCTCAGCTGTAGCCAACCTACAGACATAAACCTTGTAAATGCGTCTATCCTGTTTGATAGAACGGACCATTGTGGCCTCATATCACTGCAGACGTGTCTGTGTGACAAGGGGAGACCTCCTGTAAGTACAAAGAAGCGTCATCGTATGTGTCCCATCAATAATACAGCATCCGGTCGATGGACCCGTCCCACACCCCCGGTCTAACCGTCCTCTTGTATACACATAAGATGAATGTCTCTTTGATGTTTGAGCATTGCGACTTCATCTCTCGCCAACTCTGAGGTGTTTTTATCAAGGGGAATCTCTGATCGCTATCTGCAAAGGTCTGGTGAACACTCAACAAAGCTCATTCAGCTCCCAACGTTTATATCACAGTGAATTGAAATATAAACGCTGCAACGAATTACTCGACAGTTGGTAGTTGCTTTCTTCAGAAATAACCAAATTAACTATTACCATTATTTAGTTCATAAACATGTTTTAGTATTTTTTACAAAAAAGATACAAGTAGGAACATGAAAGTATTATGCCAGTATGACCGCTCGCTTAGCTCGCTCATCAAATAGTGTGATTCAAAATGTTATAGGATTGTGGATTTGCGGGATCGTAGCCTCAAAGGATTGCAGTTTCGCGGGGGTGTTGTCTAAATTTACCCGTTAGTGTATCCATCGTACGTACCATTATTAGTCTTAAGGTATATTACTGTTCATAACGTTTGTAACGGATGTTTTATCTTGACAGGGTTCTAAAGTTATTACCTGCCCGTAATAAACAACGAGTTATCAAGAGACAGCCAGATATGAAGGTCAAGAGATCATTGTTTCCTCAACGCTATGATAAACCTCGCTCGAGAGATCACTCCGAAATCACATCCTGAAGGAAGTACTGACAACCTTGAAGAAGGAGAAATCCCATACTCTTATGAACAATAGTGCTTCTTCATATTATTATAGTTGACGAAATTTTCTACATTTTTTGTGACATCAATATTTGAAAAAAATACTTAGTTTATACCAATTATTTTTTGTGATTGGCTATCCTGTATGATAACTTGAACCGTGAAACATTAAAATAGGGTGGGAAACAACGAAATAAAGTCCGTCGGTATATTCAAAGAAATTCACCAAAAAACAACCACTTGGGTGGGTTTGCATAAAACCCTCATATTGGGCGCCTCACATTTTGCGTAGGAGGACACATACTATCTATTATCGCTAGTTCAAGGGAATAAAATTAACCACCTACTAGGTCAAGCTTTCAAGTGTGAGTATTTTTCCGTACTAAAACTAAAACCTTAGACTGAAAACCTCAGAGAGAAAAAGAAAAAGAAATTCCCCGAGTTTTTCAGAAGAGTAAAATTCCCTGAGAACCTATTCCCGGTTTTCCAGGTCGCTGGACACCCTATTATTGATAATTGCTGTTCCTGTGGTTTTGAACGATTTTACTCAAGTGGCTTTAGACCTTATTTTGCATTTCCTGCATCTTCAATAAAACGGCCGACAGGTCAGAATCCTCTTTCTACGCGTCTGAACGTACACCAATATCTCCAGAATCTTCATACAGAACTCACAGATATTTTTCTATAAATTAGACGAACCTTATTGGTTCCTACCTGATATGAGCGGAAGATTTGTGAAGAGTAAGCTCACCTGAAACAAAATAAATTAAAATATTAATACAAATCAATAGGTAGAATACACTGGGGTAGCGCTTAGAGCTACCTGGTATATTCAAGATCAGCGTGAATCTTTTCCTTTCATTATTAACATTTCATTTTTTTGTTCTGTAAATAAACTTCTGCAATCTACTAGGTATTTGTGCGTTCACTACATTACTTTGACTTGTTTAATTCAAACGGTGCTCGATATTTCTCAGAATTTTTTTTCGAGAGTAATAAAACATACATAAATGAACATTTTCGGAATTCGAGGTACAAGTAGGTACTAGATGTGTTAATGTGTCATATCATTTTGTTGCCCACCATTACCCAAATATGTCACACAATTCGTTTTGATTTCCAGGCTGTCACGTGTATAGAGTGACCCACATGTACCTACCTTGAGATTTTTTCGTGATTCCGACCTCTGACTTAGTCCCAAAGAACAAAAAATCTCGATTTTTCATTTAAAATAATTTTAATTGTAAATTTTTTTATTTTCAATAAAATAATTTTTTCCCCAACTTAGAAGAGTGAATTTAAAATTATTATACCTTTGTACCCTTTGCCTGAGGTACAATAAACCCTTACTTACACTGCGGGGAAGGTGCGATGAGATGAATATGAACCACGCCCTGAACTTCAAAAGGCCTGTCAAACAAGGCCATGCTCAGACTCGGGACATGGTGGCAGGGCTGACTATACAAGCGTTTACGGGGTGGTCATTGAGCCCATAATGCGAGAAGGCACAGTTGAACAGCCAGGACTTGTGGCCGACATCAAAGTCAATTGAGTGTTTTTTGATCTCCGCGTTGTTAACGATGAAGCTGATTCCTATTCCACACGCAACTGGGTCACAGTAGCAAGGGAAACGCAAGTATGACGCAGCTGCTGAAGTCCTCGTATATGGCTCGTTTTCGCCACTAATCATCAACATATTTTTTTTAGGCACTAGAAATATGGAACATTTGGCGCCCTTTCGAACGGTAAAATTAGAATTCAATTTGCAAGCAAGTTAAGAAATTATTATTTTAAAGTAGGTAAATTATTGCTCAAGGACGAAAACACAAAAACAAACGTGAAAGTGAAAAAAAATCGATTTTCGTGGAGTAAAATAAGTGTTGTAGGACACATGCGTACTTGAATTAGTTATGGAAACGACCCTTGAAGCTTCGCGGTACTAGTGGGACATCCTGTACCATTTTCTCAAAATTATCTTCTATGATGATTTCCCACCGTCATACCACTGTTTAAGGTAGATAATGTTTTCGCTTTCTCAAATGGATATAACGCTGAGTGGACTTATTGCACGTTTTACCATAGCGTGGGGTTTTATTTTGATTTCGGTGAATGTATTTGCATGAAAATAGGATATTATTTCTGTCTATAAAATCGGCTCTTCACTGTTCCTTGGAACTGCTAATTGGTGCGGAAGATGACTTGAAGCGCGTCTTCATTAGGGTGGGTAAGGTATTACAGCTATAGTGGCGGCCTGATTAGTGAGGACTGTTGGTTTACCACATCCAAACTAGCGATGCGTGTCGTAATGGGGGTGTATCATAACCCTCACATACGCAATACGTCCAATAATGATCACACGTGAGGGAGATCACACGTGAGGGAGATCACACGTGAGGGAGAAAACAGCTGATGTTTCCTTATTAGTGGAACTGAGCAAATTATGCCCTGTAGTGGCACTTGTTGATTACTTGTGATACTCATTTTTTAGGACGTCCCACAGTAAGACTTGGGCGTCCTTATGCGATCGATCTGGGGTGAAGTTGGACAACACTCAACAGAAAAAAAAAATAACCACACAGTAATCCGTTTTAGACCATTCTGAATCCAAATCCGCGAAAAAAACCATAGGTGTATGTCTGTGTGTGTGTGTTTGTATGTGTGTGTGTGTGTGTGTGTGTGTGTGTGTGTGTGTGTGTGTGTGTAACAAAATCTTGTGTACTCTGCACAGGCCTTAGTTCTCAACCGATTTTCCTGGTTCTTTTTTTGTTCGTCGCGGAAAACTATCTAGTTGTGCACTACGTCGCCGGAATTTCGAATTTTGCCTTTTAAGGGGAGGAAAGGGGGGGTTAATGCTCGAAAAACGTGCGTTT
The DNA here is from genome assembly GCA_009739505.2 of Apolygus lucorum. Classification (NCBI taxonomy): domain Eukaryota; kingdom Metazoa; phylum Arthropoda; class Insecta; order Hemiptera; family Miridae; genus Apolygus; species Apolygus lucorum. Next base: position 23,641,769 of record CM019179.2, read on the forward strand.
TTGGGCATAATCTTGTGTACTCTGCCCAGGCCTTAGTTCTCAAACGATTTTCGTGGTTCTTTTTTCGTTTGACGCGAAATACTATCTCGTTGTGCACTACGGCGCCGGAATTTTAGATTTTGCTTTTTAAGAGGGGGAAAGGGGGGGTTAATGATTAAAAAACGTGCGTTTGCGTGCGTAATATTGTAAACTCTGCCCAGGCCTCAATTTCCAACCGATTTGCGTGTTTCTTTTTTTGTTTGACTCAAATAACTTCCGAGTTGTACTTGATTTTACCAGAGTACCAAAATTCGCAAGGGGAGGGGGCGAGTGGGGGGATAGTATTCACAAAATATCCAATTTTTCAATATTTCGGTTCCTTTACTGCTTACTAATTGTACCCAAGCTTTGAAATTGAGGAAAAATTCTTATTATACCTCCGGATTTTCATGAATTATTCTCTGTTCCACCATGGAACTAATAGTGGTGCCACCATGGTGCCAGGACATGGTGCCATAAACCGCTTATTTCGTGTTTTTTTTTTTTTTTTTTTAATGATTCACCTTGAATACCGATGTGAACTTCGACGGACTGCCTATCAAAACTAACAGATGAAAGTTCAATGTTACGACGTATTTCCGCTTTGGTGCCAGACTGGCACAATTTTTGGCGTTGGGGTGGTGGTGTGGGGGGGGGGGGTGAACTCGAATTCGCATGTTGGGTGTCGTAGATCATGGATTTTAATTCGAGGTTCCCACGCCGCCAGAAATGTTAAGGTGGATAATGGTGGGGGGGGGGGGTCAGTATTTCTTGCCTAAAGTAATAAATAAATTACATCGAGTGAAACAGTTTCATCACTTACCAACTGGTTAAACTGATCTAATGCTTATCCAATGGGACGTCCCCTGGAATGCATGCATTACTAAACAATATGTTTAAATAAATACCTATATTAAGTTTATTTAACCAGGTTTCTGTAGACATAAAAATATCAAAATTTTTTACGAGCTTTCTGAACTTATTAGTTCCATCTGTTCACCCTAAACAAAAGCATACTAAGAACTGTAGTTAGCGCGCATGCGTAAAGGAATTCCGCCAAAACAATCGTAGAAAAATTTCTCCCTTAGAGGGAAAAACAATAAATCATGGATATGTCCATTGTTGTTGGTTTTTTTCAGTGATATTTTTATTTATTAAATATCAACAACATAACAACTGAGCACATAAGGAGCCCATCTAGTTAATTTACATTGACAATTTAATTAAACAGTTCGTATAGTCAACAGCCCAGTGGCTATGCTCTAAAGTACATGTAACACAGCACTGCGTCTCAATTTATCACTAGGTCCAAAGGTTTGGTCCTATCCAGCCGCCGAACGAGGTTGGAGTTGTCTAGTTAATTTATTCCAGGAGACTTCGAGTTTTATATATCCATGAAGCCAATGTTCGTGTTTAATCCCATGTAGCTTGATCACTTCACTGACAGTTTCCATTTTGGTTTATCATGTTCAATAATGAAGCTTTGGAATCGACCAAGAAAAAATTTTTTAACCCCCCCCCCCCTCAAAATTTGATGGTTTACGTTTCAAGGTACGTAGAATCCAAAAATCTAATAAAAATTTGGCCGTCCGTCCGCCGTACACGGCACTTTCCTCAGTTACTGAAGATTTTTATTCGATGCTAACTGTTAGCATTGACCGATTTTGATGCAATTTGGTATGTGGGCTTCATTTAGGGTCTAGTTGGGCCCCGAAGATTTTGGTTGATGTAGGTCACTTCTGAAATGTCACTTGAAATTTTGAAAACGCCCTAAATCAAAAAATGTTGATATAAAGGTATTGTTTTTCCATCAATTTAAGATAGTATTGCATTTTTAGAATTTTTTGACCACGTGGAGCTCCGTAGGACAAACCGTTCGCTCCCTACGAGAATTTGAGTGTTTTACGTACGATAAATCAGAAACACGAGTGTGAATCGCAAAAGAGGCCTAATCTCCGTTCAAATCAAAGCTGACCGAAATGCGATCGATGTTTTTCTTCATGTTGGATGGTTGGTGGCTTTGCAGACGAGTGATCTATATAAAAATAATAAACCATTGTGTAATAATTTGCAGCGTTTTAGTAATTTGAAGCTTTTACGACTCACGATTCGTTTATTTTATTTAAGTTTCAATGAGATCTTGTAAATAAAAAGTACCAACCTATCATTCAAGAATATCTCTTTCGTATCCCGATGTTTTCATCAGGAATGTTCAGGACCATTTTTCTGTTGTTTCGGTATATATTTCACAGTAAGATTATGCAAGGAGAACCGCAAAAATCAATCACTCCGAACATTCAAATTATTTCAAATCAGACTTTGTTTCGTGATTTTTCTGCGGAACTAATTTAGAGGAAAAAATAATGCCAAAGTTATCATTATTTCATAGATTTTTTAATGCTGAATAGCGTGGTACATTTTATTTGGCCTCAAAACACTTAATAGAATAGGTTATCAGTTTAAGAGTAAATTCCGTGAGGGCGGCATGCAGTACCGCCCACAGGTTGATTGCTTTGTCCAATACCAGCCGGTGCCCGAGGGTTATTATAGTCCTGGCAATAGTGTAGTAAATATGCCCTCGTTGACTACATCAAATACAACCCAATCGAAAGACACAATCGAGCTTCCACACTTCAATTTAAATTCGTTTTGGGATGAACAGCGAATCTATCCAACTCTTCCACCCCCTCATATCCTTATAGACCTATCCAAACATCCTTGTAATGCAGAGTGTTGTTTGAGTCAGATTTTCTATTCTATTTTATAAAACACAATTCACACGTACAAGAGTACACACGGAATGTATTTTCGATCTAAGCAATTCAATCATCACAGGATAACATATGGGCAACTCAATAATAACACTTGTAGACGTAACAAACAATCTCGTAGGTAGGTTGGCATCAATCTCCAATACCTTGTTTATTTAGCGATTAATCCAATGTCAAGAATGAAGACGGTCAATATTTTCTCAATATTTATTATCATGTTAGTCGTTTTCCTATTCAACGTCGATAACGTTTACGACGTACCCGGTTTGTTTGCTTCCTCGTCCCCATTCGGCGGGTGCTCCTCGCTTTTATTCGTTCTGTAAACAACTTTCCAGTCCAATTTGCCACTGTATGAATGCGGAACGTCTCGTGAATATTTCTCTGCCTGATGTTTCTGAAGAGAGTAGAATAGGGAGGCGGGATGTCAATATTTACTTTGAGCGAACGTGTGGCATTTTCGGACTCATCATTTTTAACAGAGCTGTCTTCTTCCTTGCTATATCATTCCAATTATCGCGTACTGTAGGGTGTTCTAAAGGGATAGAATATTCAAACTGGTCAAATTGTATCTACAGTGAGGCAACTAAAAATTGAAAAAAAATTATAGTTCCACGGAGTAGCAATCCTCACTCCAATTGCTTAAGCAAACAATTCCGAGATTCCAACGTCAGTATTGACTAGGCGATTTTCAGCTGGATTGCATGTTGCCATGATATTGGGATACTCAGGGCTGCCTTCCGAGCCGTTGGTCACTGATAAATGTCGTAAGTTTGAATAACTGAAACATAATTTTCACAGTCCCAAGTTCAGAAACGTGAACACCATTGATAAATGTCTCCTATTCATACGAATATTTAATTAGTATCAATGTGCCTACTTTTTGGTTTATTATTTTCAATAATGCACCTTTGGAATCGACCAAGAAAAAAAATTTTTTAGAACCCCCTCAAAATTTGTTGGTTTACGTTTCAAGGTAAGTACGTAGAATCCAAAAATCGAATAAAAATTTGGCCGTCCGTCCGTACGCCGCACGCGGCACTTTCCCCACTTGGCATTGACCGATTTTGATGACAATCGGGTGACTTTATAGATAATCAGAAGCATAGTAGGTAATATCATCGCCCTCTAAATACCTTGCATTTCCCTCATGAGGGACCTCCTACTCGGCAACTCTCACAATCTCTGAAAATTTCATCAAAATCTGAAGGAAATCGTAGAAATCTGGGGAAAGTGAGTTTCATGGTGAGTTTCATCTGCACACCAATCTGAACAATCCCTGATAATTTCTACTAACTTGAATCATTAATAATATTAACTTCAATCATTATTATAATCAATTTATTTATTTATTTATATTAATAATTTATTCAATTCTTATATTTGAATATAACTTCAATTATGTATTCAACTTAATAACTTCTTATAGCCTATTGTAGATAGTATTTTTTACAATACCATTTTAAACTACTTCAATATTGATTATTATCTTATCATTACTATTATGATTATTATTTGTAGATATTTTTGAGTCAGTTTTTTGGCAGTACGGTTGGCTCAAGTGTTGCTTGTACAACTTTCCGAATAATTGTATACATAACTTGGGACAGACACGACATGTTCTGTAGGACACGAAATATTTGTACCTGTTGCGCAAACGCGAAGGTACTGCACCTTCAACAGTACCTAATATTGATTATCTATTAAAATTATTCTCTTAGGGGGCTCAGCCGGTCGCCGTTCGTTCCTCCTTCCGGGTTAGCATTTCCCTGACTTGCAGGAGCAAAAACTTTTAAAATGTACCTAAATTTGAAATTTTCAAGGATTTAGGAAATTTATTAGTGCAGCAGCCTAGGGAATTGAAAAACTGAAGGATTGCCGCTGGAATTTTCAAAATTGAACAATAATTGCCAGAGAAAAATGGGAAAAAAACCAAACTGAATAAACTTTTTTTCCATTTTGGTTTATTCTTTTCAACAATAAACCTTTGGAATCGACCAAGTACATTCCCCCCCCCCCCCCCCACTCAAAATTTGTTGGTTTACGTTTCAAGGTACGTAGAATCCAAAAATCGAATAAAAAATTGTCCGTCCGTCCTCCGTACGCGGCGGCCCTTTCCTTAGTTCCCATGGACCGATTTTGATGAAATTTGGTATATGGGCACCATTTGGGGTCTAGTTGTGCCCCAAAGCTTTTGGTTGATGTCAGTCACTTCTAAGGGTTGAAATTTTCAAAATGCCCTAGCTCAAAAAATGTCAATACAAAGGTATTGTTTTCTATTAATTTAAGATAGTATTGAATTTTTAGAATATAATGATACCTCCTGGAACTTTGTAGAACCAACCGTTCGCCCCCTATGAAAACTTAAAGGTAGGGCTTACGATAAATCAGAAACACAAGTGTGAATCGCAAAAGAGGCCTAATCTCCGTTCAAATTTGAGCTGACCAAAATGTGATCGCTGTTCGTTTATTCAATTTGTACTCACGTTAGCGTCCTTAGCAACTTTTTTAAAAATGAGTGTGAATCGTTTATTTCATCAAGTTAAACTTCAATGTGAAGCGGAATTAGGTCGGTAGGTAGTGACAATAGCAATGTTGTGTTCTTTGCAGGCGAGTGATCTATCAGATAAATAATAAACCTTTGTGTAATAATTTGCAGCGTTTTTCTTTGGCAATTGTTGTTAGATTTGAACGATTCCAGCTGCAATCTTTCAGTTTTTAATTCCCTAGACTGCTGCACTAATGAATTAACGAATGGCTACCGACAGAAACCCCCTTAAGAAATAGAGCACTTTAAATGTGAGGAAGCCAAAAAGAACATAACTTTCGTAGGAGTTTATGTAGCGGAAGAAGGGGTCTGAATTGCAAACTCGCTGCTGGCTTGTTTTGCTTGTAGATCTAGACACAAAATATCTTGATAAAAAAAGTCTCTATTGTTCGAAATAAAGAACAGAGGAGGAGTCAGAGAGAAGAATGAAGAGGGAATGAAGAAATACGAACGAATGAAGAGGGGAAGAAGAAAGAAGAGAGGAAGCGGGAATGAAATAAAAGGGTGGCAACGCGAGAAGCGGAATGTGACATCACGCTCTCGAATCAACTTGACGGGTCGTAAGGGAGGAGGGATTCGTGGGTGAAGGAGAGGATTCGAGGGTGACGGATGTGGGGGTTCATGGGTGATTCGAGAAGAGAAGGGTCAGAGGGAGATTTCAAGCCACCCTTAGAAATACCGTTCAAGTGACTCACAACATAATTATATTGATTTTCACAGGATAGGTTTTTCCCTAGTAAACAGATGATGTACTTATCACTCCATGACTTGGGATTTTCATGTAGAAGAGTGCAGGGATCCTTCACATAGACAACCAAAGGACTGCAGTAACGTAGACGAAGGTAACATCACTTCCCACGGACTACCACCCAGAAAAAGTAACAAATAAAATTCAGTATCGAGCCGAACTTTAGGAAATTCCCAAAAATTTACGATACGTAAGAGTCCTCCCAGACTTGTGAAATGGTTTGAATATTTGGAAGCTACAAGCAGAGGCAGCCAGTGGTTCAAATTAGGAATGAGGCTTAAAATCCTGATTAAAATTACATGGAGTATGTATTTTATTCCATAATTTATACTGTAATAGAACAAAAAATTGTCTTTGCTAGTGACTTGAGAGGCTGTAGGAAGCGTGTAGGAGTTGTAGGTTATTATCCTAAAGCTTGGTTCACATAATGTCCGTAATGCGTAGTGCGTAATTGGATGCCATTGGTTGGAGCCAATTGAAGGAGCGGGACTGATCTTTGGGGATGTCGAGTTTTGGAGCGGAGTGTATCGTAAAAAAAAAAAAAATCTTCGATTTTCGGATTCTACGTACCTTGAAACGTAAAACAACATATTTTGAGGGAGGTTTAAATTTTTTTTTCTTGCTCGATTCCAAAGGCTTATTATTGAATAATAAACCAATTAGATATTTCACGCATCACGGACAAACTTCGATAAACTTCGGTAAAATTCGTAACAGCCTCTCGTCGTTTGTTCACAACACGTTTATTGACTCGGGCTCGTTTAATTACGAAACAACACGAATCATTGTTTTGTTTTGGAAACATGAGAATGCTTTTACGCACTTCCTACATTACGGAACACCCCCACTTCTCTTCTCGCCTCTCCAGTTTTACAATTTAATAATCAACAATCAAAATTTAGAAATAGGAATAATAACTCGATGAACACATAATGATCTTTCATTCTTTAATAATTTATTCATTATTTCATGATCTTCATTAAATGAAGAATAAATGAATAAATTTAATAAATTTATAAATTTTATTCATTATTTGATAATCGGTTTGTCTGAGTTACCACAGTGAAGAGGTAAACACAACAATACTGCAGTAGCATCATTCAGTTCGTTACATATCTCACCTGCGAATCTGATTACAACTACTAGCTTTATCGGAACTAATTCCTCTATTACACTCAACTTGCATAACCATTCCAACATGAGCATGTACCGAGAGTGTAAAAACACTTGAAAACAAAGTAACATATTTTCACTTTTCGAAACATTCAAATTCAGAGAACTGTTGGTTTATTATTTTCAATAATGAACCTATTGAATCGAGCGAGAAACAAAGGCAGCGCCGCCTCGAAATTTGATAGTTTACATTTCAAGGTAAGTAGATTTCGAAAATCAAATACAAAATTCTCCGTCCGTCCGTACGCGGCACTCAGCCTAGTTCCCGAAGATTTTTATGAAATTTGGTATATCAGCTCCATTTGGGATCTGGTTGTGCTGATTTTGGTTAGTGTCAGTCCCTTTTAAGAGGTAAAATGTGCGAGACAATCTTTTCAAAACACTGGCTCGAAAACTCTCGTTATACAAGTTTGGTTTTTTCTTTAGTTCTGAATTTTCAAGAAGAGTGACACGACCCAGAGCTCTGCCGTCCCAACCGTTTGCTAAAGAAAACTCATTAATTAGGTAATGTTGTTAAATGAAGGTTCCATGAATATTTTCCGTCAATTTTGAGATGGTTTTAAATTTTTAGAAATGACTGAAAGCACCCAGACCATCAACTATCGATAAATGAGCAATTATTGTAAAATTAACCAGAAAACAACTAGCCGGAGGATGGAACCTCCTCCCACACCTACCCACAAGGTCGTTAGAGGGGTCGGTAGAAGCCGCATTCTACTCTGATTGATCTTTATAAGAAAATAATAAACCGTTATGTGATAATTAGCAACATTCTTGAATGGAGATTTAAATGTAAAGGCATAAAAATGAAACCCTCAGAAATCAATAAATCACCAGCTCAATTGTTTTGGCTTGTTACTCGACACGGTTTTCTTTCGGTTTATTATTTTCAATAATGAACCTTTGGAATCGACCATAAAGAAAACTTGTTAACATTCCCCCCCCCCCCCCCTCTAAATTTGTTGGTTTACGTTTCAAGGTATGTAGAATGGTAGAATCCAAAAATCGATTAACAACTTTTCTTCGCAGCCGTGAACCGATTTTGATGAAAGTTGGTGTATGGGCTCCATTTGGGGTCTAGTTGTGCCGCGAAGCTTTTGGCTGATGTCAGTCACTGCTAGGGGTCAAAATTAAGGCTTGAAATTTTCAAGAGTCCCCAAGCTCGAAAAATCTCGAAATGTAGGCATTGTTTTTGCACCAAATTGAAATAGTATTGAATGTGATCGCTGTTCGTTTCTTCGAGTTGTATTAAAACAGTACAGTTGCATTCAACCAGTATTCAAATTTCCATATATAGGAAACTAACTCCCTGTTTCGCCTTATTTAATGAAGGGTTTATCTCTTCCAAACAAACTTGATTGTGAAGTAGGTATGAGTAATAGGTAGGCAGTACCAATGATTGGTATAGGTAGTGACAATGGCAAAACTTTGTTCTTTGCAGATAATGATCTGTACAGAAAACCAAATAAACCTTTGTGGGATAATTTGCATCGTTTTTTCTTCAATATGTTACCAATTATACATTGGAGATGCCAGTATACTTCGCACCAGACAGAAATACTAGTCCAAACAGCTTTCAATCTGCTTATTGTGACCAAGATTTCTGTTCTACGACAAATACAGAGAAGTTTCGTTCATTAAAAAAAACCATCAACATGATCGTGAAAGTCATCGTTCGACGATTTCATCTTCAGTTATTTATTATATACTATTGTAGCCAATAAGCAAGCGCAAATGTCATTTTTTATGTTAAATGACGAACCCACCCTACATGGCAGACGTTTTGTTCATTGGTACCTACAGCCTGGCCCACCCTGAAGTTCGTGATTCCGTTTTTATAATGACGTGCTTGATAACCTCAGACCCGTATGTTATTATTTCACTTTTCACAATGAGTGTTGACTAATCATCAACTGAGCTGATATGATGAACTGAGAATATGATATTAGAAGCACTTCAGCGAGTTTAGTGCCACAGCTGGCTCATTTGTGCGGTTGAGTGCTCGAATCATTCTTTGTGATGATTCCGACGGAAAGAAAGGAAACTTGCTGTTGTCTTTTAAAGGAAGAATAAAGAGAAAATTACTGTTTCTCGTCAATTACACTGGTGGGTTACCTATACGATGTACTTGAAGCAGCTGCACTAATAGTCTGGACACATCGGGACACGTCGTGTGGGAACATCCGATGAGGGTCCATTAGTTCGTCATTAGAGACTCTCCTGCCTTGTCCCGCTCATCCTTGTCCAGCTCGACCTTGGCTCGCTCTGAACTTGTCCCGTAGTGACCGGATGAAGATGCGGTTTTGTCGGGAGTAGAAAGCCTCAACCAGGTTGAAGAGTGGCGTCAACGTCAAGGACAGCTGGCAGATCGCTTTACGGGAGCCTCCAGCAGGTGGGTCGACCTACCCACACAGTTTAGTTCAGAGAACAATGACCTAATAAGAGCACAGTCAGAAGTTCGGTGAAAACCTCTCACTTTTCAATCCAACTCTAATCTTGGAAAGGTGCTTTTGTTAGGAACCAAAAATGAACAGAATTTAAGGGACTTCGGACAACTGGAAATTGAAAAGTGGTGGTTCAAACCGGTTAGCTAAACACATTAGTAACAACTGCCTGCACGAAACAGTGACTATCTGAGGTTGTGCAGTTTCTGTAAAATAAGTCATATTCAAAATAAGATATGTAAATTTTTGTTTTCGTATTCGAATATAGACCAAAATATGTGATTTCAGTTGTCAAATTAGGAATTTTCTAATCGGAACTTGGTCCATTCACGGTAAGACTGCAATTTTCATCAAACCCCCAAAAAAAACTTCAAAAAATCGAATTGAAAAAAATTTTGTTAGAAGTAAGTACCAAATCATTTTCATTTCTGGAGAAGTTCCCAATTCATCTTATACCTTTAACGCAAAGAGAACAGTTCCACAATTCCACGAGAATGATAAAATCACGAATCATATTATTTTGAGGTACAAGAAAAACGTCTGTAAAGTGGGTACGGCACATAGCTTCCTCGTATCCATAACCCGATTGAATAGATGATCCGATGCACTGTAGCTAATCCCAAAATATCAATCTCTAAATACAGTGCACTACCCTCTTCGGAAACTAACCAAACATTAATCCGCATAATTCCTGAAAATTTCATCGAATTCAATTAGAAAATGTAAAAATTATCGCTGTTTTATTTTTTTAATTTTTTTAGACCATCCACACTCCAATCCGTTCAATCCCTGAAAATGTCATCTAAATCGGATAAGAACTTCGTATTTTTCCCAGTTACAAGGATTTCATGACCGACAAAGACGGACCAAAATTTTTCAGGAAGAGCTGAAACGTAAAGCGTGAATGGAAATTTGGATTATGGAAACTGTTTTTTATTCAACTTTGAAAAGTAAAAATAATGCTTCCGCTAATTTGGTAGACTCGGAAGCATAATGTAAGGCATATTTGCCCTCTGTTTGAACCTTCCCGCCCAGAATTGCCGTCAAAGTTCAAAGAGCCGTAAAGTTCAGCTAGGTCAAATGTCCGCCGCTAGGGGACCGCACTCAGATCGAGGGTTAATTAGTACAGATCATGCAACCCCTATGTATGAACCAGTTCTAGATCATTTAAGTACTAATTAATAAAGCTCATAAGATCAAGTAAAATATTCAAGTTCTTTATAATGAAAGTGCTAAATTCAGATCATGTAAGCCACGGCCGTTACAACCGAGGAAATCCTCCCGCTCTGAATGTTCCAGACCAACCGTCGCCACTTGAGTTCCGCTATCATTACCAATTTATCACTGCCCTCTATATTTCTCGATCAAATCAATTATTCGTTCTGTTTATTACAAACGTTTCAGTTCTCAGCCAGTGTGGTTTATTTAGTTCTCATTCCCGAGGTAAACACCCTCTTAAGGGTTAAGATCACTTTCTTCTGCCAGTATATGCGGAGCTGATTTCAGGAAGTTACACAGGTATGAAACAAGCATTATCGTATGCCCTAAAGGCTCAGACCCTAAAGAAAAAACTGCTTCTTTCTTGTACCCTTATTACACAGTAACCGCAAAAAAATACAATACTGTATTTTGACAATACCTGTTATTATGATGTTGTAAGCAAAGGTTTATATTAGATTTTCATTATTATTCCAGTTCTGTTGAGATACAAAATAGCATGGTAAAAATAATTACCTACGGATTGTCAAGTACCATGTTATAGAAACATAACACTCATCCGTGAAAGTATTAGGTCAACAGGGAAACAGACTATCGGAGGTGAGTAGATGGGGAGAGATGGAGGGAGGGAGTTTTTGTATACCCATAAAGTGTACCGTAGAACACAGCAAAGGTTGAGAAGTGGACTGTTAAAAAGAAAGAGGCCACTTGTGAGAACGAGGTGTTTCCCTCTAGAGTATCCCTGCAGAAACTCCTCCCACAACCCTCCTCTACCATCAGTACCGTTTCCACCTCCAGTCTGGAACCTCTGACCCATCTTTTTCTACCCCCTTTAATCAAGGAAACAGCTCAGAATAATATTGCGTATTATTTTTATGGTCGGACCCCCGGAGTAAATTACTTATGGAAAGGGGCTTTAAAACTGAGACCTCCGCTTTCCAGTCCTTCTTTCCCCCTTCCTGCACTTGCAGTTCTTCTTTCGTACTCCGTCCTGAGCTTGAGAAAATATTAAATGACGCCCAAGGGTGTAACTAACCTTTTTACGCAACAGAGTGCACTAGATTGCTGAAACCCCTTCTCCCGCTTCTACAACCCGCCTCTCTTACAACCTCTTGTGCCACATCTACAACATCTCCCCCTCTCCCTACCACAACCGTTCAATGGCTGAATCACTTCCCTCACTTCCCTTCTTTATGCAGACTACCATAGAATTTCAAAGAGCTAAAAATAAAATATCACTTCTTTTCCTTTGATTGTTGATTTGTTTTCCTCTTTCTTTCTCTCATATTTATTGCCCATTCTCCCTTTTCCCTTCACGAATACAAGATGAAAATAAAATCATATTTTCCCTACGAACGAGATTGTTTACAATCGGTGCTTTTAAATGACGCAAAAAACGTTGAAGGTTTGGAATAGCTGTCTGTTCTTCGTGTCGGTTGATGGATGCAACAGCTTTTCCGCCGTAAAAATGGACGTAAAGGAAACGGTAGGTAGTAAACCACTCTTTCTCGTAACATTTTTAGAAGTGCACACAAAGTTATTTCCTTCCTTCTGAATGCGTGCCACTGAGATTCAATCGATCACTGATTTTTTCTTTTTTTTTCAACTGCAAGACGCTATTATTTAAATTTATTTTAATTCAAAATCTACAAAGTAGATAAGATTTAACTTGCCACAAGTGGAGACCTCAAACTATGAAAGGTTTGGAAGGTAATGCGGAAGCATTGTTTTCCTTTTTCAAAGTTGAAAAAAAAGTTCTTCAAAATCAAAATTTACACTCGCGTTTTACGTTTTGGCCTACATGAACAATTTCGGTTCCGTGTCTGTGATGAAATCTTTGTGGCAGGTAAAACTATACGAATTTATTGTCCAATTTCGATGAAATTTTCAGGGATTGTGCGGATTGGGGTGTAGATGGTCCCTTATAAAAATCATCACTCCCGGATCGATAGTAGCCTCTGTACATGCGCAAACTTGAACTGCTTTTAGCAGTCATAACTTCTACATTTTTCATCCGAAATCGATGAAGTTTTCAAGGATTGTTCGATAGTGTAAGGTACTTAGTGATTGATGTTTTGAGAATGGCAACTATGCATCGGATCTAAACAACCAAGTTATGGATACGAGGAAGCTATGTGTCACACCCACTGGCAGACGTTTTCGATGATGTATTACCGTAAAAATGAACAGATCATAGAATTTACCAGGCTGTAAGATTCATGCTGTATATCCAAGAGTTATGTACTCTACACGCCAGAAGTAGCGGTAGTGTCGCTGAGTGAACACGCAAAACGTGAGACTTGTGTAAACTGTAAACTTTACGTGACCTTTTTTAAGCTCGGCCGTTTGGTCTTTCAAACTCAACAGGTACCGCTCTGATTCACACAAAATCCGATGCAAAGAAAACAACCTGAAGTGAGGGGGGAGCCCTCGGGATTCCACCGTCATAGTATATCGATTTTCCCCTCCACGAACGGAAAAATATCAAATGCCAAGGGAATATCAGGAGCCGCTTTGCTCCAAAAGTTTCTTCTGACATTCGATGTTTTTCTTTCGTATTGACTCGCGAAGTTTGCAACCTCCAATTACCTATGGGATTGGTCGAAATACTCGGGAAAGATCTAACGACTGGGTGTAACATGTAACAAAGCTGGCGGTTTCCATATGTTGACCCCATGGATGGGATGTATACTTTAATTGAAGAACACGAACTATCACCATCCATCAAAATTCATGATTGAAAGTTGATCTTGAAGTTTATGTTGGAAAACCCTCGATATTTTATTGACAACCCAAAGTAAGACTTGGGCGTCCTTATGAGATTAATCTGGGGTCAAGTAGGACAACACTCAACGGAGAAAAAAGTCTTCCAAATGGGTGTAGCACATACCACAACAGCATAGATGATTAGATGGATTGTTACGAATATCGAAACATCTATCTCTAAGTACTTTGTACAACCCTCATAGGGACCATCTAAACGCCAACCCGCACAATTGATGAGAATTTCATTTAATTCAAATGGAAAATGTAGAAATTATGGATAGAACAAGGAATTCACATTTGCCCATGCACAGAGGCTATCAGTCCGGGGACGATGCTTTTCATAGTAGATCATCTTACGCCCCAATCGGACGATCCCTGAAAATTTCATCGAAATCGGACAATAACTTCGTATAGTTTTATCGTCACAAAGATGACAGACAGACAGTCACGGAATCAATATTGTTCAGAGACGCCAAAAACGTAAAACGCGAGTGGGAATTTTGATTTTGGAGAACTTTTTTTTTCGACCTTGGAAAGTGAAAACAATCCTTACGCTACCTTGGTAGGCTCGTAAGCAATAACTACTTACAAATCTGTTTTAGAACATTCTGAGTATAAATGTCTGTCTGTGACAAAATCATGTGTACTTCCATCAAAACCCTTCCATCAAAACCCACTCATTTTTCCATTCATAGTTTTTTTTCTATTCATAGACGCTGTGGTTTCTACTAATACTAATGAAATTCGTAGGCAATGTACTTGAACTGTCAACTACAAACATCATCCATGTTTTGGTTTACTAACCCGTTTCCAGAAAATTTAATTCAATTTCTTATGACGGACAGACATATTTACGGGTGAAAAGCAATTTTCGAGTGAAAATTTCGATTTTGGAGGACCTGGAATAACAATTTATAATTGGAAAATATTCCACAACTACTATCGATGGACATAAACATTACATCGATCAGCACTTTTACCCCTCGGCAGTCATATTCATCTGGCAGCTCGATTTCAAGGTCCGAGATCAACCCAGGCCGGGGGTTGACGATTGAATTGGTTTGTCCCCGAGTTGGAGGAGGGAGGATCTACGTCTGTATTGATTGGGTTGATTCTCCTCGCCATAGGTTTGAGTTCGGCTCCATGTCCGACGGGGCTCATTTGCTCAAGACTCGCACGTCTTTGTAGCTGTTGCTTTGAACGCAGACCACATGGAGGTTGCCCACTACAGGATGAACAATGAGCACTCTATCTGTATCAAATGTTTGATTCACCCACGCCTGATCATCTTTGCCCCAATCATCTTTGGAGCTATGCTGTGTGCCGGCAAGCACTGGATCAGCCTCTAGTAGTAGATCCATCAACGTCTCATATTTCAGAATTTCAGCATTATTGACGTCTGTAAGTGATCATGTAGTGAATGCAAAGCTTCCTCATCTTCGAAAGAGAGGAGGCAGAAGTTTGTTTGAAATTACGGCCGCCTCAGTAAACACCCGTAATAAGTATTGGTGGTCACGAAGACACAGAGTACTTACTTCAACATTGGCGAGGTTGATTGGCACTCTACCACTGCAGTTTTGTTACTCTTGGACATCCACGAGTGGTGATGGAGGGACGGTCGGTTGAAGGGGGTGAGTAAAAGAAAGAAAACCCTCATTCCATCGTGGAGGTAGAAAACGAAATGCAAAATCAGCTGCGGGGAGTCCTCGACTGATTGGTCGGGGTCGAGTGGGCGAGACCGGGGAGACCTGAGTCAGCTTTCAGTTTAACTGCCGGCCGACCAGACTAGGGATGTCCGATACTTCAAAAGTATCGATATAATATCGTATCGATACATCCAGAAAGTATCAAAAAGTATCGATACGATACTTTCAAAAAATATCGATATTTTGAAGTATCGATACTTTTCGATACTTTTACAAAAATGTGTGAAAATGCCTTTTATGTTTCTCTCTATCAGTGTGAGATCTCTCCATCGCGAGGATAATTAATATAGAATGAACAAAACAATAAATCACTCATTTTTTTGTTCAGGCACTTGTTTTCGTATTGCACTTGGTTGGGTTAACATTTTGGTGGTCCTTCCTAGATGATGGAGGACAGCAGGTTATCATAATATGATTATGGTCTGTGCAGAGAGGCAGTCCTGAACGGTTCGGAGGGGCTTGGAGGAGCCCGAAGGAGTTTGGAGGAACCCATTCGCCTCCATCCCCTCCCCTTTTCAGTTCCGGTTTGGTTCCGGACTGCCTCTCTGAACAGACCATACCTAATCATATTATGATAACCTGCTGTCCTCATTATCATATTATGATAACCTGCTGTCCTCCATCATCTAGGAAGAGAGCTGGAGGTGGTGGTACATCATCTTTGTATAGTTTGTTGAAGTGGTTGATCTCCCAACAATCTACGTAGAGAAAGAGGTACCTACTAAAATTCGAGACTTTCATCTAATGTGAGAGATAAAAAATAGATAGCATTTGATCTAGTGTGAGAGGTAAAAAAGTATCGTATCCGATACTGGAAAAAAAGTATCGATACTACGATATGTATCAGGAAAAAAAAGTATCGATATATATCGATACTTTTTTCGAAAAGTATCGATACTTTTAAGTATCGATACTTTTGGGACATCCCTAGACCAGACCGCAGTCCCGCCTCCACCACCGCCCCGTCACTGTGGAACTTGGTCCCCCTCAGATGGACTCATGATTGCACCAGTCATCAAAATAAATTGCATTACACAGTGAAGCCGCTGGTTACACAGGTTGTATAGTTAGTCATTTGAAACTCACTATATTACGATGTACTCATGTGTACTGTATTATAACAGTCTCGGGTCATTGGAAGGTCTGGTAGTGATTGGTGATACATGAAAGTTAAAATGCAAAAGTGTACAAGTAACCAACACTGACAGTTGCCAACTGAAATTTGGACAATTGTTTCTTGAGAGAGTTAATTTGCAATAGTCTCAAAATGTTTAAAATGGACTTTTTCGAAAAAATTTCTTTTTTTTCAAGTACAACAAAATAGGTAGCGGAAGAACTGTTTTCACATTTCAAGGTTATAAAAAGAGTCCTTTCAAATTATATATAATTTTTCGGTCAAATAAAACCTTTTTTCTATCAAATGAAACTTCGTACCGACCAAATTGAACCATGTACCAATCAAATGAAACCTCTTTTCAACCAAAAGAAACTCATTGGTCAAATCGTATTGCTGATCACTGTGACACCGAGGAGGCCATAGTTCGCAGCGTCGAAACAATCACCGCGACAGACTGCTCCAACTTCGTCATAAATATGATGGAACTGCCTGCCGCAGGTGCTGGACACCCGCTTCATGAAATTAATTTGTAGTGCCTCTATATTAAATTGTTTTGCAACAATCTTAGATAAAGTTTCTTTCTATGGATGGTTCGAAAAAGATTCATTTGATTGAAATGAGGTTTCATTTCGATACCTTGAAGCACAAAGGAGCCATGTCCAAAAACGGAGTTTAGAGAAAAACGCAAAAGAAATTATCACCAATGCACAGTTCCTAAAATAATGGCTTATTACACTAAACTCTTTAATTTTCTCATTAATTTTCAAGCTATTATCGTCAAGAAAACTCAATAACAGCTTTGTTGAACTAGAGTTTTTCTGAAATTAAAAAAAAAAAAAATAGAAAATGTGGAAGGTGGATGGACATAGCTCCTTTGTGCTTTAAGGTATCGATTTGTTTGAAAAAAGTTTCATTTGATTGAAAAGAGGTTTCATTTGACTGAAAAATGCTATAGGGATGCTGTTGGATGGGCCTCTAAGAAAATCACCACTAGTTCGGTAGTTGTCTCTCCGCATGTTCAAACGTGAAACCCATGTAACAGCCAAAACATCTACATTTTCTGTATGAATTCAATGAAATTTAAAGGGATTGGGGGTTTGGGACTTTAATTTGGGATAGTATTTAATCAATGTCGTAGTGATTAGATCATCGGTATAGTTGGCAGCGCAAGCGCCAACGTGATATCATTGATATGGCTAATTTCTACTGTTTCCATTCAATTATGTTGGAAGTCAAAGGCCGTACGTGATCAAAGTTGAAGGGTAGCTAGTGATAGGTAAGTGATAAGTAAGTGATGGGTAGTAGTGATAGGTAAGATTATCTACTATGCAACGGATAATCTATAATATAGATTATATAATATAGATTAGGTATATAATATATATTATATTGATTTGAAAGTTTTATTTTTCAAAGTATTATTGGATTTTTTGAATCGAATGAGACCACCCAGAGTTTTGTAGAACCAACCGTTCGCTCCCTTTGTAGTTGGGACGAATGATAGACCAGCAAATCGTGTTGTGAATCTAAAATGAAAGTTCGCTGACGGAAGCCAAACCTCGTTCAATGTTCAGCTTATGAAATGATTTTTTTTTCTTTTTTTTTTTCTTCGATATCTTTCTTCGAACAGTGTTTTGTGCCACTCACTTTGCTTCCTTAGCAACCAAGAACCAAATTTGGTTATGCATATAAGGGCACACACAACTACGGTAGGCACTATCTGTCGAAATAAACTTGATAGTGATCCATACAGACATAAAAAAAGTATGCCAGTTGAGTGTGGCACATAGTTTCCGCGTATCCATAACCCAATTGTGTAGATGACCAAATGCAGAGTAGCTAATCTCAAAACATCATATCAACAATTTATAATTGAAAAAAAAACCATGTGTTGTTGCCTGTAAAGTCGGTATATGGGCGAAAGTTTTACGTGACAACGACTTTGAGTGGTAAAATAATTTTAATGTTAATATTCATTCGTATAGTAGGAAGAAGGATAAAATAAAATTCTTTGTCAAGTTGCACAGAGTAGGTATTTCCCGTAGGTATTTCCCATGGGTGGGGGGGGGAGTGAGTGCCAGGGAAGGGGGGCGGGGCGCTCCCGCTTTTGTGAGCGCCGGGGAAGGGGAGGGGGAGGGGCCGCCCGCCTTTAGGGAGCGCCGAGCTGCACCCCCTCCGTGAGCGGAGCGTAACGCAGTTTCTTGAAGTGTCTCCCGGTAAACCGATTTATAAGACGTTATCACGTCAAAAAAATACTTCATCACTACAATCGATGGTATCGTACATCAATATTTACATCTTAGCATTTAATCAGCACTCAGCAGTCTTGTCCATCTGGCTGCTTGGTTTCAGGGTCCGAGATCCGACCTCGGACATTGGGGTGAGGAACAAGATTGAATCACCTCGTCGAATGATGGAGGGAGGATTGTGACGGTAGAAAATGTCGAAATTATGGCTACTACAATGAACTTCACGTTTGCACATGCGCGTCCTCGGTCCGAGGACTATGGTTTTCATAGGGGACCATTTACACGCCAACCCGCACAATCCTTGAAAAGTTCATCGAAATTGGACTAAAGCTTCGTATAGTTTTGCCCATCACAAGGATTTCATAACTGACACACAGATAGATATGAAACCAAAATTGTTCAGGAAGGTTTAAACTTAAAATACGAGTGGAAATTTTGATTTTGGAGAAAAAAAATTTTCAACCTTGAAAAGTGAAAACTATGCTTCCTCTACCTTAAATAGACTCTGAAGCAATATTCCAATGGGTAGTAAATTGCAGCGTTTTTGTGTGGAAGCAGCATGTTTTTGTGCTCGTGTTCAATCACAAGGTATAACACATGAGAGGTTTTGTAATAATAATGATAGGTGAGGGTAGGAACCCGGCAGCCACCTGTAGATCATAGCGATTTCTAGCCCTTCGCCTAGTTTTCCTTCCCTTTATGGACCGTAACTCGTTCAGGCAACCGTAACTCTCACTGTGCGTTATCTGCTCGCGAACCTATCGTTTGTCACTTCGTTGTATCGCGCAGCGACGTTGGATCTGCGACCCGCGACCCTCAGGAGGGTTATTTAGTGAGGCGACGAGACATTCAGTGGCCCGACCGCGCGGGGGCCCGCCGAGCAAACAATGACGATTACGGTCGCGTTTCCCCCGCCCTTTGTCAACAACGTTATGAACACGCCGTTAACCCGACGCGTCGTCTGGGGGTTAACCTGAACCCACGGGAACTACCGGCCGGTATCGTACAGCCACTCGTACTCCATTTCCCTAGCCATACATGGAACTTCTGGGAATCAAGGATCCAAACCGCTGAAAATTATTACACAAAGGTTTATTATACTTCAATATAGATCACTTGTCTGCAAAGAACACGGCTTTGCCATTGTTACTCCAACCAACTTGAAGAAAAACATCGATCGCATTTCGGTCAGTTAAAATTGAACGGAGATTTGGCCTCTTTTGATTCACACTCGTGTTTCTGATTTATCGTAAGTCCAACCCTTAAGTTCTCATAAGGAGCGAACGGTTTGTCCTACAGGGCACCGCATAGTCTCTAAAAATTCAATACTATCTTAAATTGATGAAAAAACAATACCTTTATATCAAATTTTTTTGAGTTAGGGCGTTTTCAAAATTTCCACCCTTATTCCTACACCTTAACCTACATCAACCAAAAGGGTCGGGGTACAACTAGACCCCAAATGGAGCCTTTATACCAAATTTCATCCAAATCGGTCAATGCTAGCTGGGGAAGGTCAAACTCTTATTCGATTCTATGTATCTTGAAACGTAAACCAACAAATTTTGAGGGGGGGGGGGAGGTTAATTTTTTGCTCTCGGTCAATTCCAAAGGTTCATTATTGAAAATAATAAATCAAAAGCGATTATTCAATTTAGTGCATTTTCGAAAACATTTCAGCTATGAATCTAAAATTGGCAAAATTCGAAATTTTCAAAAGAAATTTGGGTAAAAAATCGTCGTTTTATGACATACCGAAAAGAGTACCTCCTCCTTCGCGCCTACGGGAGTTGTGAAGTCAGCAAAAAAAATTTAAATTTCCTGAATAATGATTGATCACAAGAGTACATAATATACGTTATCGGGTTCTGATCTAACTTGATAAAACACCCATTTACGGCCTTTCATAATATAGATAGAACAAAGCCAGTTCACTTGATGTTACTGAGATGTTTCCAAATCGATACTCTCATTGAGGTGCCCACTAGATCAACCAAACCCCTAATAGTCAACAAACAACAACAATCATGAAAAACATAACAGCAGGTAGATATCAGCATAGATGGGCGAGTTGTTAGACCTAAGTGGAAGGTTTCTTGACTCAAACCTTCGATTGAAATAACACCTCTCCTAAAAATAATGTACCGACGAATGCATGGATTGCAGGAAGGCGATATTATAAGGCTGAGAAAACATAACTCACGGAAGAATATCAACATCAGAAAGAAAATCCACTTAAATATTATCCAAAGCTTCGTTTCCAAAGACCTGCGTTTCCTAAATCGGATTTTTCATTCACACTTAACACCTCACTAATAATTAATAACCCCCACAAACCATCGGCAGTGGAAAAAATCGTAAAACAAGTCGAAGAATTATTGAACAAACTGAAATCGTCACAATTTAATGAAGTACAGACTCTTGACGAAATTGGGTCAACATTGACAACTCTCATTAGTAATAATCCAACTCCTAAGACACAAATCAATCAAAAATACAATTTTACCCCTCCAGAAACCTGAATGAACAGCACGAGTAATCTATACTCTTCACGAACCGATAACATACGATTTATACAACATAACTGTCGAAACGCTCAAAATAAATGGACCGACATAATCAATTACATGAACTGCAATAAAACTATCATCGGTTTCCTATGTGAAACAAATAAACTGGAAGAATCTCATTATCGTAAAGCAACAAATTATAATGTAATATCGCAACTACGCCAAACGAAGATGGTGGCGTTGCACTACTCCTGCATTCGGCAATTAAATTTGAAAGATTGACCGTTAACATAGCGCATCCAGTTGAGATTGTAGCCGTTAAAACACTCAACATGGTTCCTCAAATGGCCCTAATTTCCATTTATATACCCCCCGAAACGCGGCTGGCTTCCACGACGGCCCGAGTATACAGGGATCTGATATCAATGGTAACAGATCACCCAGTAGCAATATTAGCGGGAGACTTCAACGCACATTCGCCAATTTGGAGCGACCGATCCTATGAATGTCGAAGAGGAAAACTGTTAAGGGAAGAACTAGAGGATTCTGATCTTATGATAATGAATAATGGAGAACCTACCTATGTAGGGTCGAATCTACGTCAGAGCTCTACTCTAGACTTAACTATTGTTACTCCTAACATGCTCAAGTCTTACGCTGGGAGGTAACAGATGAAACACTTGGCAGTGATCATTACCTGATACACTTTGAAATGGGTGGAGCTCAAATTCGAGACATCGAATGTAAACGGAAGATGAAATCATTTGATAAAACCAAATTTTAAAAAGAGCTAAATGAGATGATGAATCGTAGAAGTGGTTCGTTGAGATGTAAACTGAATGAAATTTTAAACGAAATTGACGATGCTGCCGAGAAGGCAACAAAGCGTATAAAACCTTCTGCACCACTCCGATTCACTCCAAAACGGTGGTGGAATGAAGAAGTTAAGCGAGCTTACGCGAAAAAGAAAGAAGCAGAGCGTAGAAATAGAACAAATCCCTCTCCTGCAAACCATAATCTTCTCCAAACTGAGATACGCAACTTCAAAAAGAGCAAAAGAGATGCCGAGAGAGAGTCTTGGAGAAAATTCATCGGAAATCTCCATCCAAGTAATATGGCAAGCACGTGGGCCATGGTACGTGCTCTCAAGGGTCATTTAATTCATAAGACACCTTCGATAGTCCGACAATCTGCAGTCATGGGTCAACAATTCTTAAAACAAGTATGTGAACCTACAAAAAGAGTTGATGGAATGCTAACTTTACAACACTTTACCACAAAAAATACAGTCAGCAATAAATGCGAAGACCCGTTCACACTTTCTGAGTATGAAGCAGTTCTGCATGGGAAGGGGAAGGCCCCATACCCAAGCCCAATAAGAACTCCATTCCCATATCCCAATTCGGGATCATTCCCATACCCAAGCCCAATAAGAACTCCAGCCTACTCACATCTAGCAGGCCAATAGCTTTGATGTGCTGCCCGTCAAAATTAGTCAATTCAATGGTAAAGCTGAGACTTCAGTGGTATCTGGAACATAATCGTTTAATGGATATAAATGTATTTGGTTTCAGGAGAAACCGATTGGCTACAATGGCGGTAGATACCTTTGCGAATTGTGTGCACGAAGCGTTCGCCAATAAGCAATATGTGATAATAGCCTTCATTGATATCGAAAATGCTTATACACATGTCAACCCTAACTTGTTATGCCATCTCTTAACAGAACTCAAAGCGCCAAAACGTATCGTTCAATGGATAAAATCGTATTTGTCCAAGAAAACATACGTGCTTAAAACTCAAGATGGAATGATTTCGGTAGAGTCGAATTGGGGATTACCTCAGGGTTGCGTCCTATCACCAACATGCTTCAACGTTTATTGTGTTCCACTTCACAAAGCAGACCTACATGGCTGCAGATTACAACAATTCGCTGACGACTTTTTACTATACTCAACTCACACTAGCTGGAATACAGCAGTGTCGAATTTGCAACATGGACTTCCAACACTAAGTAAAGTGATGAACGAGCTGAATTTCTCAATGAGCCCTGTGAAGACTGTTGTGATGCCGATGACACGACGAAAACACGAAATGAATAACCTAAAGATTACTATAAACGGTAACATATTGCCAACGACTAATGTCCATAAATTCCTAGGGGTGTGGTTGGACAGCAAATTGACCTTTTCGAGACATATTATTGAAACTAGTGGGAAAGCTTTAAACGCTACTAATGTCGTACGAGCCCTATCAGGAATTTCGTTTGGTGGACATCCTTCCAACTTATTGGCAGTAAGCCGAGCTCTGGTACGCCCGCTGCTTGACTACGGCTCAACTCTCCTGTACTTAGCAGCGCCTAAAACTTTACAAAAATACAATGTAGTTCTCAACTCAGCAATGCGTTTGTCACTAGGAGCATTTAGAACGACACCTATAAACGCACTCCTTGGTGAAGCAGGAGAACCAACGCTTTGTGTTCGACGTAACAAACTGTACAGGAGAGAATCTATTAAAGCACTTGCAGACCAATCTCAGCCATGGAATAGATACCTGGTGGACTGCCACGATCTGAGCCTGTTACTACAGAAGCCCACTCCATTCCAATTAAATATGACCCTTCAAACGAGACATTTCGAAGGGACGCTACACGTTTCAACTCTTCCGCTAGCGTACTCTTTAAATGTTCCAGTCTCACTGGTAAAATTAGATGTTAAGTGTTCTGCCCCAGGAATATCTGACAGTAAACGTAATATCCCATCGAGAGAGCTAGCCATACTTACTAAGGACTTGCTGGTGGGAACATACGCTACTCACCATAAAATATACGACGACGCGTCGAAGGGAGACACTGGAGTGGGGATTGGTATCTATGACGCTGATGCCAACGAATCTCAATCCTACAACTTGCCATCGTCGTTTCAAATCAGTAGTGCTGAGATGCTGGCCATAAAAGTAGCACTGGGAAGGATAACTATAGGACGAATGGGACAACGAGTTGTGATCCTCACAGACTCAAAGGTAGCATGTCAGCAACTTTCAGTTTTCCATCATGGGAAGTTATCCAACTATATTGCGTACACTGGATGCAACACTGGACCGATTTGGTTCAAATTTGGTATAGGGCTCCATTTGGGGTCTAGTTGTGCCGCGAAGCTTTTGGTTGATGTAGGTCACTTCTAAGGGGTGAAAATTAAGGGTTGAAATTTTCAAGAGTACCCTAGCTCGAAAACTCTCGAAGTAAAGGTATCGTTTTTTCACCAATTTTAAATAGTATTGAATTTTTAAAAATTTTTGAGACCACCCGGAGCTCTGTAGGACAAACCGTTCGGTCCCTACGAGTACTTGAAGGTTTTCCTTCGATAAAACAGAATCATGAGTGTGAATCGCAAAAGAGGTCTAATCTCCATTCAAATTTTATCGGACTAAAATGCGATCGCCGTTCATTTCTTCGATTTATATACAGTTTTGCCTTCTGCGTAACCAGTAATCAAATTTCCATGTGAAGCTTTCTATTTTTCCAATCGAGTGTGAAGCGTTTAGTTCTTTCTAATAAACTTGATTGTGAAGGTATGAAGCCAGTATGGTGTGGTAGGTAGTACCTAGCTGGTAGGTAAAAAAAGTTGGTAGGTAAAAAAAATGTTGGTGGGTAAAAAACACTGCAAATCATTGCTCAAAGGCTTCTTCACTCTTCAGATCACTGATCAGCTGAGTGAACTCCGAAGCCATTTTCAATCCTGTTGAATGGAAGTGCTCTTCCAGGCGTCTCCAGCATTCGAGGAAATCTTCTTCACTCCTCAGATCACTGATCAGCTGAGTGAGCTCCGAAGCCATTTTCAATCCTATTGAATGGAAGTGCTCTTCCAGGCGTCTTCAGCATTCGAGGAGATCTTCTTCACTCCTCAGATCACTGATCAGCTGAGTGAGCTCCAGAGCCATTTTCAATCCTATTGAATGGGAGTGCTCTTCCAGGCGTCTCCAGCATTCGAGGAGATCTTCTTCACTCTTCAGATCACTGATCAGCTGAGTGAGCTCCGAAGCCATTTTCAATCCTATTGAATGGAAGTGCTCTTCCAGGCGTCTCCAGCATTCGAGGAGATCTTCTTCACTCTTCAGATCACTGATCAGCTGAGTGAGCTCCGAAGCCATTTTTAATCCTATTGAACGCAGGAAGCTGAAATTTGAGAGGGAAGGTCAAGGGAGAATACAGATGCTGGTAGGTGCTATTGACGGAGAACCAGTGATCTATACAGAGGGGCGATCTATACAGAAAATAATAAACCTTTGACACAACAGAGAAACCATCATTTTTCTGTCAACTGTTGACAAGTGTAATTCAGATTAGAACTTGTGAGCTCAGTAGGGAGCCTGGCCCCAGTGAGCCAGAGGCTGTGTAGCAAAACACCTTAAACTGACCCATAGTTGGCCCCAAGTCCCCTAACAGGCCTCAAGTTCCCCAACTGGTTCTGAGTTCCTTAAAACATTCCCTTAAATTTGGCAAACCATAAAAAATTCTCTAAGATACTGTAACAAAATCCCCTCATTTACTGGAAAAAAAATATAGGCATGGAAACTTCCATGGAACCAAAGCATGGACCTATGTTTATGAACCTAAGGGAACTTCCTACCATGAATGTAAGAGTGTTCAACACCCTACTTGGCAAAGACAGGACTTCAGTAGCAACAAACAAGGATGGAGACTCTCAACTCTCCCTCGAAAATTCAAAATTAATCCAAGTTATTGAGGACTCTTTTTTTCCCCTCATGAAATATACGGTTGAGGCCAGATCCCTGTGTCACCCCTGGATATTTGACTAAATTGAATCTACACGTTTCATCTTTGAACTTCGTGATTTGACCCACCGTATGCTGTTCTATTCCGATCGATTGACATCACACACAATTGCAATGCAAATACTCGTATTTACTAAGGGCGACCAATTTTGGGCTCCAGTGTGCTGCAGTTACAATCGAGTTTTGTCTCTGGTTTCAACTGAGCAGGCGTAATCAACGTGAATTACCTCTCTAAGTGGTGGTGGGGTGTCAGCCGGGCGAAAATAAACGATTCAGCCGGTAAGCTGAGCCCTCGGCAAATTATTCAGCACAGAACGCTATTATTTCACTGGGAGGACACGAATCGGATCACGACCTTCGCCCGAGTAACCTCAACAGATACTGGCGAGGTGGCAAATCATTACAGTTTCGCATACCCTCTGGTTGGACCAGTTACCTGATGATGTGGGAGTATCTACCAATCCTGTGCTCGGCAGTGTACAGTGCCCTCCAAAAGTTTAGCAATTTAGAGATTTGATTGATTTTCATCTAGTTCAATCATCCTTCTGCAACATGACATTGAATGTTTCTATAAGAAGAGGAGATTAGGTACTTTTATGTAATTATCAAGTGGTGCTCAGAACTTGATATTGATATTTATGAATAGATTGTACACGGAGTTGATAAATAACGGTCCAAATATAGGAGAGTAGAGCGATTCACATGCCTCAATGTTTGAATTGTCGAATTTTTTGTTAACTGACCCATCACCACACATATCATCATTTCTATAGGTAAAAATATATTCGTAGGTAATAATTAATTCAATTAATTATTAATGCATCATTTTGATTATTTTGTTTGGAACAACTGTCGAAGGCTAACTCCTTATGTGAGCCAATTTTGAACAAAAATTATAGCTACGAACAATAATGTAATTTCTTCAATGGCATTTTTGGGTTTGTTAGTAGGGTTGGTTGACTCAAGAGTCTCGTAACTACTTACGACTGTAAGAATTTTAACACCAACGGTACTTTCCTACAATACCTAAGTACCTAGTAACTTTGATAAATCATAATAAAAACTAGCTGTCGAGGAGAAGCGCTAATAATGTCCAACTTTTTTTAATCAAAAAGAATTTTGATTTAATCATGTAAAACAGAGACAAGAGATTGCTTTTTGCTTACCTGATAAATAACTTGACGCCAAGCTCATTCTGACTCTTAATGTCCAGCTGACTTCATAACGAGGTTGTACATTTAAACAAGGTGTGTTGGAACACCACATTCAAACCACTTTAATATTGAAGTGACCAATAATTACTATCAATGAGAATTTTTTAGAGTTTTCGTGTTGAATAAATGATTACAAAATGCTTCTCACAGTGAGCTCTCTAAAATTGTAGGTGGTTAGCAATTACTCCATGATTACCTATTGGTTTCGTCCCTCAATTCTGAAGACGATGAATCTTTGAAGGGTCATTCTGTACGATTCGCCTAAAATGTCATTTGGTCATTCCTACCAATTACACTTTAGATTATATATGATTATCAACGCGACTTTGCCGATTGAGAGATGATTATATGAATATAGCGATGTTATTGACATGATCATAGGAATCCTTCACGTACTAATCTGCTCTGGGACCTTCGGAAAAGCCCACGATGTTTTATTGTAGCGGCGGTCGAATTTATTGAGAAGAAGATGCGGTTGATGGACGGTCCCTTCATCTCTCAGTGACTCACGAGGGCGTCGGAGCAAATAGATCGCTCCTGCCGTCGAGTTGAGTCACATTGAACGATCCCCTCACATCCTCCCACCAAATCCCTCTGAATGATAATGCGGAGTCTCCCTCCGCTTGGAAATTTAATCTTCAATAGTGCTGGACCTAAGACGTTTCGATCGATACGAGATGGAATAAGGGGGAGGATAAGCCCCTTCCGATCAACCAGTGTGAATGGAATCGGTCGTAGTAGTCAGAAAGGATCAACGGTTATTGAAACTTTTGTCGATGCCCCACGCATATCTCACGAGGGGACCCTCCAAATGCATTACGAGGTTAATCCCATTTTCTCTATTATTTGTCGAGATGATGCTTTATTCATCACTCTTGACTGATTGCTCGATGCCACTCACGTAGGATTAATCGCGATGGAATGTTTTTATTAGAACAGCGATGGGTTCAATAATTTATTATTGGTCAGAGACATAATAAGCAAAAGCTACTCTTCAAATTTGAGCTATAGTAGTGTCAGGTTATGTAGTATTGACAAACTTGAAATGACAACTATTTATAAGGTAAAATATAGTAAGAAGCCTCCTTTTGGATAGAAACATTGATATGGCTAGCATTGTTGCCAGATGTACTCTGTGTGGGAGAGCTGGGTGATCACTCAAATTGGGAAACAGCAAACATATCACTAGATTTTTGCCACTCAAATTCATAACAGAAATTTCAAACTCTGATGAAAGAAATTGGAAACTACTCTTGTGCTGTCCCTAGAACTGGAGACTGCCACAGATGAGCTGCTCCCTCCTCCTCTCCCACATAAAACAAACTGCTCGTTTTTTCTCTCGAATTTTCAAAATAATATCATTACAACAATCACTAAAATCATGATTTTTTTATTGATCTGTAGCCAAAGTAATGGAAGAAGAAGTCTATAAGCACCTTCATAAGACTAAGCTCGGCAATTCGACAAATTATTATGCTGTAGTAAGCCTTTCAGTTTACTACAATATACACTCTTTGCAAATTTCAATAGTCTGTTCGGCATTCGGGTGGATATCGGGCGTCGAAATGGAGCCAAGCTCATCCCTAGCCATCTCTAAGACTCGGTACCGAAGGTACCAAGACTAGTAAAGACTAGTAAAAAAAAAAAACTCGGCGCTTTGCGCCTCGGCGGGGGGCTCCGCCCCCCTGCACCCCCCGGTTTATTTCTTTTTCCATACTCTGTATGAAATCATAGGAACACAGAATGTGTTTTTGCGATGCTAGTCATCCGTTAAATAAAAAACAACAATAATAAATGTGGAGTCTTTGGCAATAATAAAATAAATAATTGTTAGACATTTAATTTGGTCTAAAACCCTATAAATGTTATATAAATAAATATGTAACTACAAGAAAAATACTATATAAATACAGAGCTTTCCAACGAATGTCGAACAATTTCTGTGCAATGAACACTGCGGGAGTTCTATTTCCTTACCAACGGCTTGGTTGCACGTGAAAATCATTATAAAAGGCGCGTAACGGTTTTTTCTGTCGCTTTTTCGTGACGATTTTTTTTCGGTAGGTCATCGCAAAAACACATTCTGTGTTAAAAAAAAAACTAAAGACTAGTACCAAAGACTAAAGACTAGTATCTGTGAGGACTAGTATCTGCGTGAAAAAAAAAAAAACAAGACAAAGATCATGATTGATAAGTGAGCGTGAGGTAAGTGAGTTTGTTTTCCTTCCCAGCCATGTCCAAATGAAACAAACAGTTGACTCACATCTAGCGACCAAGTCACCAATAAAAATATCACAAAATCTTTTCAAAATTCCTGATTTTCAGGAAAAATCTAGAAGAATAGGGAAGAGATCACTTGTTAACTCTATTATATTTTTGTTCAAAATGGGGCTAAGTTCGGCAGCCAAGAGTGCCAAGAGCTCAATCACTGGCTAAACTGTTGTTGATGGCGAGATGAAGAAAATCGAGCGGCTGGGTTTCAATGGACAAATGGGTCCTGGAGAGAGCTCGTGTAAAAAGTGCATGGAAGATGCAATCTCTAACTCATGTCATCTCTCTTTTTCATTGGGATGAGAATCCTCAATTGTGGAACCAGTTCGGAGGGTTGAAAATCCTTGAAAATCTACGTTGTTCTTGTGGACCATTGATGGGTCGAGAGTCGGCTATGTTAGGTCTTTTGATCTCTTCCTCAAGAATCTCTTCCTCTACGAATACCTCCAGTTCTTCTGCCTCAAGGTTGCTAGATCCGAGGTTCCATTTTTACAGGACCTTCTACAATATATAATCAACTGTTGGTTCATTTTGTTGTTCGGTGGACCACTTGTTCTTCATACTGATTGATTAGAGTGCATTTGTAACGTTGTGCGAAGGAGAGTGCAAGTTCGATACATTACATTAGGCGCTGCACAGGTGACCGCTATGTATGGATCCGAAATAAATCCGACTTCTACGCGGTAAATTTTTCCAGGCGGAGCTTTGCTTCATGGACGTATCTTTCCGCGTTCCTGAGTCCACTGCGAGGTCGTTGGATTGAAATAGTGAGATGAAAGAATTCGACAACTGGATTTCAATGGCCAGATGATACTCGAGTACCTGAAGGGGAGCTCACGTGTGTGGTCGTGAGACAATGAGATAATGATATCATGAGAAAATGTACTAAACTAATCTTCCTAAATCTAACTAATTCATCTCAAATGAGAATGGGCCTCCTCAGCTCAACTCACACCAGCCTCATTATGTTCACTCACTCCGTCCTAAGAGAACTATTTTTTCCCTGATAATTTGATAAATTAAAATTAGTACATGACGTCATAACCACAATTCACAAACCTGTAACCTGTAGGTTGATTAATACTGGAAATAATAGGATATTATTCACAGTTTCCGACAGTAGTGACATAAAAAAATATGCTCTCATGGAGTCAAGTAAACATGAAGGTACTGAATTCAGCTGCCATTTTACGACGATATAATATATCAGTTGGATATTGAGTAAAAATCCTTACATAATAATATTATGTAAGAATAATGTCAAGGTTTGTACCTGACGGCCATCAATCCTTCAAGTAAAAAAATACCGTGGTCTGGAACCGACGTTTCAACAATTGAAATGAGCATTTTTGCAGTTTTTAAGGGTGAAATAGCCAATTATGTCAATTAATTACATTTACGGAATTTCGTGATAATTAGTTATTACAAACTCCACCATACTAGGTAACTTTGGTACGTTATTGGTGGACAATAAGACCATCTTCCTCGGTTTTTCTTTAGATTAATTTCTTAATCATGCCTTCGTTCATCTCAACTATCACAGCAGCCGCACTGCTGCACCATGCTGGTACCAAACGAGTTCGGAGCACCTGTACCATTTCTTGCACCTTGTCCCTTGGCAGACGCTAGCTGCACCTTGTCCCGCATGTTATACTTGAGTAGGTCAGTTACACCACCTCACAGAAGAGGCGGAAATTTCAAACAGCGTCTGTTTCCCCGGCCTAAAACCACCAGTGTCTTCACTTCAAGCTGTAAGCTACAAATAAAAGTCGATGAAGCAACAAATATGGTAGTTTATATTAACCTCTCTATATTAAAGAGAGGTTAAAAACTACAATATTTGTTGCTTCATCGACTTTTTGCATATTTTACAATTTTTTAACCTCTACACCATTCTTATACATCAGCGGGGGGGGGGGGGGGGTGAGTGTGTGAGAAATATTCCAAAAGTATCCACGATTTTAAATTATGATCTTCAATAAACGTGAATAAACGTAAATAAGTACCTAAAATTGGAATGCTCGGAGGTGCTTGAAAGAAACAAAATTCATTGAAACCTATCCACCATAAATAGTAAAAAGATATAAAATGTTTCGAACATGGACCTATTAGCTGGTAGATACCTTCTGTCAAAATAAAGTGGATGGTGATGATATTTATAGTATGTACCTACTAATAATAGAAAAGCCGAGATCTTTGCAGGCAGGTGATCTAGACAGAGTAATAATATATCGTTTTGTAATAATTTTCATCTTTTGTAGTCACAAGTTTAGTTTCCTTAGCCTTGAGAAAAATATGAAGTAGACATAAAAATAAGACAATCTATTGAACCCAAACATCTGGCCGCCTCAACAAACGGCTTCATATTTTAGTTGTTTGCGGTCCCATAGCTATAATTGCCCTCAATTCAAGTCAATTGTCATCGTTTTCGCCGGGTATCGTCTGGAGGAAACACGACCGTGAGACAAAACCCCAGCCTGAGAGTGAACCCCCGCTTTGTTGGTTGCCATTGTCAGCAACCCTTTAACCCTCTTATTCCTCGCACGGTTGGCTGACTTCAAATGGTAACAAATTCGAGAAGAAATTACCCTCGTAATGGCACGTCTTTCGGCTACCTGCCTCCACTCCTATGCTTTGTGTGTCCTGTGTAATTGCGGTCATCGAGGTTTTGGGAATGACAAGTAAATTGTTCATCGTGACTTAACGCTTTTATACCTCACCTCAATTTATTCAACCCTCGCAAACCTTCTTGGATGAAGGTTCATTTTACTGAGCGATGATTCAGTGCCATTCTAAATTCAATGTATACTCTCTTAACGTTCTTCATTATAATTATCTTCAAACATAGCTAACTGCACGGTTTGTTGAACGATCATTCAAACAGTCACGCGTACAAACAAACCTGAGTTTTGAGCTGTGTTCAATACTGATAACAAGCAGTTAAAGATCTTTCCATTCTATTTAATCATTTGTGTACACAATTCCTTATCTCATCAGGCCGTGAAGATGCCAAATACCATAGACGATGGCTCACATAGATGAATAATCAAAATGGATTCCATGTTTACACACCATGTACATTAGTATCTACACCCTGTATTTCTAAACCACGAGAATATCTAGTATTATAAATTTGGTTGGGGGGTAGCGTGTGGAAATGACGTTTGATGAGTTCGTCTGGGCTGACTCAGTTCGGTAATCAAAAGCAGAAGCCAAGTTGTCGGCGGTCGGCTTCTGTTGCAGAGAGGATGATTCCTATCTGAAAGACGTATCGTGGGAGAGTTACTAGTTAGACACACAGAATGATGTTTCCAGCCATGTATTATCAACTAACGGAGAATCAATATCGTGTGAGCAATTTTCCAAGGAATATCATCGCGTGGCTGTTCTGTCCCTCTTTCCACACGTTTGTGCTCACAATATTACTGAAAAATACTTTTTATTTCCCAACTTGAAACTGTCCTTTTGGAAAAGATGTCTGTGGGAAGTTGGTGAATACTTGGGAATAAGGTGGGAGGATCAAGAAAAGGGGTTTAACGGATTCGCTTCAACAACTACCCCCACACAAAGATAACTCGTATCATCCCACAGCCCACAGCTAAATGAAATCTCAACATGGTGGCTCAACGTGCTCTCAAAATCCATGAGTGGATTATTAACCTGATTCACACAGTATCGATGGTGTTTATTTCTGGAGGTTCCTCGCTTTGAATTAACTTCGTCATCTATCCGAGAAATATTGTGCGGGCGTTACTTGTCAAACCTTTTGGTAAGTTCAGTGAAAAGAGAGCACTCAAATTGTCTACCACGATCTGAAGTAACTCTCGTAGGAACCCCAAACCTACTAACCCAACCGGAACAAAAGGCCTCTGCAATGGTCTCTGCTCGGCAATCACTCAATGGAATAACTTCAGGCCAACGAGTAAATCTATCGATCATTGTAAGAGCATACGTGAACCCTTTAGAAGGTATCAACGGTCCTACAAGATCAATATGCACATGAGCAAATCGTTCTGTGGGTGGTGCAAATTCCCCCATAGGGCCATGTGTGTGCCTGTGTACTTTTCCTTTTTGACACTCTAAGCAAGCCCTCACCCACCTTGCATTATCTTTTGCCATGTATTGCCAAACAAATCTTTGTCTCAATAACCTGAGTGTTCTGTTTTCCCAGGATGTGACAATCTACGCACACTATTAAATGCTGAACGGCGAAAATCGACTGGGATGAAAGGCCTAACAAATCCTGTAGAAATATCACAAAAAAATAGGCTTTGAAACTCCTGGCATACTGATACGTTTCCATGAGAGGGTTGAACCTGAAACAATCTGAACAATCCTGAGAAATTTCGTCGAAATCGGATGGAAAATTTAGAAGTTATGGATGTATCAAGGAACTAACGTTTGCGCATGCGCAGTCGCTACTATCAGTCTGGGGACAATGATTTTCATAGGGGACCATTTACAACCGAATTGGCATATTCCCTGAAAATTCAATAGACATTGGATGAGAAATGTAAGTGTTATGGCTATTACAAGGATTTTACGTTTGCGCATGCACTACTTTCAGTCCGAGGGTGAGTATTTTCATAGGAGACCGTTCACACGCCAACCCGCACAATCCCTGAAAATTTCATCGAAATCGGACAATAACTTCGTATAGTTATGCCGATTACAAGGATTTCATGACAGACACACAGATAGACAGACACGGAACCAAAATTGTCCAGAAAGGTCTGAAAAGTAAAACGCGATTGGAAATTTCGATTTTGGAGAATTTTTTTCCAATTTCGAAAAGTGAAAACAAAGCTTCCGCTACCTTGGTAGACTCGGAAGCAATAACTGAAATGGTTGACAGAAAACTATAAATTTTGGCTGTTGAAAGTGATGAAACGTGCATCTGGCTGTCGTTGTTTATTGCTTGATTTTGTTTCTTAGTCTTCATTTTATTGTTTATCCTAGGTTTAACCTTGCGATGGTCGCGCCTTCCCATACGCAAAGTAGGTCGCACTGCTGTGTTTACGCCGCAGTCATTTTCGTTGCGTATTTTTCTCAAAATAGGAAAATTTGACAATATGAGAGACAATAAATATAGGTACGCTTGCTTCGGTTGACATTTGTATTTATACAATTGGAAAATATTGGATTGGATGTGTAAACTTGAACAAAATAATAAAACCTCAGAAAGTCTCGTAGCGCAGCTGTCCAAACACGCTAGGTACTCAGCGCATGCCTTATTGACGACCTGAAGCAAAACTGAATAGCAACTTTTTCGTCGCTCACAAGGTGGCGATTTACATGCAATTTAGGGAGTGGGATCCTAAACAAGAAATACAGAAGAGGGTTGAGTGAATTTTCAGAAATTTGGTCAGAGGGCAAGCGTTTTCTCCCGAGTGCGATGTAAACACTTATTTGATACTAGCTGAAAAGCCTACTAAAAGTAGGCAAAACGCTTCTTCCGACTCTCCCCGCATCCCACTCCCTCCAGCTCCTCCCGCCTCCGATTCCCCCCCTCCCGCCCCACCGACTCGTCCCGCCACCCACGACCCCTCCGTGCATACGTGTACGTACGTACGTACGTACGGTTGGCGTTTTATTATATTAGACTAGCTGAAAAGCCTACTAAAAGTAGGCAAAAACGATTCCTCCCACTCAGTCCTCCACTCAGCTCCTGCGACTCCTCCCGCCCCCAACTCCGACTCCTCTCGCCCCCAGCTCCTCCGACTCCTCCCGCCCCCAACTCCGATTCCTCTCGCCCCCAACTCCTCCAGTCTCTAATTCCGCCCACTCCTCCCGCCCCACTCCTAACCCCTCCTTGCATACGTACGTACGTACGTACGGTTGGCGTTTTATATTATTAGATTGTTTGTTATTATTGTGTAAATTGTGCAAATCGATAAAAATAATATTGAAAATTTTCAATTTTCTATTCGAATTATCTGGAGTTCAGAATATAGCTAATGATTATTAGCAGAATATAGCTTCAAAGGGATTATTTATTAGTCACACCATCACTGCTTTGGCAATACTGGAATGATCTATAAGGAAAAGCTGATGTTACACACAAATTTCTCCATACTCATCACTCTTGATCGAATTGAGCTGGGAAAGGAATAACAGACAGCAAAGCAAATGACTTTTAAAACAGTTATCCGAAGTATTACGAGGAGAGCCGGGAGAGCAAAGCTGACTTGCACTATCGTCGGTTTGGAGTGACGGGATCAATATGCCGTACCCTTCCATTCCATATAGAGCTCGCCTCTGCAATAACCCGGACTACACGGCAAGGGCCAACCTCCACCTCCACCCTTCACCGCCCCTGGATGGCCTCTCATCCAGTCTTTTACCTTTTCTACTCCCTTTTTATGATAAATCGCCTCAAATCGCTACCGACTGACCCTTCTCAGTGAGGGAGCTCTCAGAGCAAAAAAAATTGTGGATTTCCACTGCTCAAGACCAACTTCTCGGCATCTGCAAGGAGAATAGATTCCAAGCAACGTTCACAGTCGGATCTGACTCAAAAAAAAAAATCAGAATTCTCGGATTATTTTCTGATGGATGTATCTTTGGAAGGCGTAAATGAGTGATTGTTACCTGCTCAAAGCCATTTATACATGAAGTAAGGTCATAATAATCTAAATCATTGAGTATAATTTATCTTATCAATTGGTTTATCCATAGAGCTAAGAGAGCTAAAAGAGCTAATTACAAACTAATTATACAGGGTATCTCACGTTATAAGTGAAAAACTATGCAAATTATAACACAACGGTTTATTATTTTTCTTTGAAGATCTCGGCGAAAAATCCATTTAGGTAATTGATCAGCTGAAATTTGCTTCACTTCCATCCTGTGAACGTTCGTGTAAGCGATTCACACGCGCATGACCAAAAAATATTGCATGCACCTAAATAAAATATATTTAATTAAACTAAAATAAAGCGATTCACACACGTGTTTCTGATTCATCATTCTTGGAACCTACGGAACATCCAGACAAGATCGTTCAATCAATGGCTTGAAGAGTACGTTAGGTACCTAGGTCCTCTAGCTAAACAAAAGCAAATTTCTCTATAATTGATCATCAGATGATCACACCCAGTTAGATTCTAACAATAGTTGATCGGCTGGGTGTATTCATTACTTTTTAAAATGGAGCAAATTATTTATTATTTTTATGTATAGATCACTGGCCAGCAAAGAACACAGATTTGCCATTGCCACTACCTACCAATCATATTTTCGCTTTACGAACAAGGGTTCATTTTGCAGAAATAAACGCTTCACACTCAATTCGAAAAAAATGTTGGCGCCTTTATAAGGAAATTTTGTTACTGGTTGCCAAGACAACGATGCAACAACGATCGCATTTTGGCCAGCTGAAATTTGAAAGGAGATTAGGCCTCTCTTCCGATTCACATACTTGTTTCAGATTTAGTCCAACCCTTAAGATCTCATAGAGACCAAACGGTTGGTCCTACTGAGCTCTGAGTGGTCTCATTCGATTCTAAAAAATCAATACTATTTCAAATTGATAAAAAACAATATCTCCATGTCTAAAATGTATGAGCTAGGGCGTTTTGAAAATGTCGGAGCTTAATTTTTTTTAAAGCCGCGTATGGCGGACGGCAAAATTTTATTCGATTTTCGGATTCAACGTCCGTTCCTCGAAGCGTAAACCAACAAATTTGAGGAGGTTAAAGACATTTTTTTTTGGTAAATTCCAAAGGTTTGTTCCTGAAAATAATAAACCTAAATTGAACACTGTCTTGAAATTATGAAAATTAAAAAAACCCCGAACTTTAAAAAAAATTCAATTTCTCCCTTGCGAGGGAAAAACATTAAATCATGTTTAATGTTTTTCCCTCGCAAGGGAGAAATTATATTGCCGATCACTCAGCTGATCAGTGACCACTCAGACGCCTTCAGCATTCTCCATTGACCCTGCTTCTCAAATTTCAGCTTCCTGCGTTCAACAGGAGAGAAAATGGCCTTGGAGCTCACTCAGCTGATCAGTGACCATCTTGGTACAACTAGACCCCAAATGGAGCCGATATAACGTGGTAACTAAGAAATCGGTCCGTGGTAACTAAGAAAAATAAGCGTTGCAGATTTGCGTGTCGGAATTCACAGAATGACCCCCAGCCCTAAAACATTAAACATGTTAAAAAGTCACGAATCACACATTAATTATGTAGAAATAAATTTATCATTGGATCGTAACAACAACCAACATATGTTTTGTCATAAACGATCATTAGATCGTTTGGGACAACTCGAAAATATTATGACTATGATTATCAGATATGAGAGCCTTTCACGTGTTTTGAGGTGGAAAGTGATCAATTTTATTCAATCTGTATAGTGTTTTGGATTTTTGTTGGTTAAGTACAAATTATAAGAGCTTCCACGGTTTCTATTCATATTCATAGCAAAGTCAAGGTATTATTAAGTGGAGGAGGTTGTGAAGACGTAGAAGCAAGTTCTCTCGGGAGTCAGCCGTCAACCACAAGGCGCCTGTTCGCTCCTCCCACGAGAGAGTGTAACATCGGTTAGCGTTACCCTTCCTTTAGCGTTACCCATCCCCTCGTGTTAACCCTTAGCCGACATCGACACACCTCACTAATTTCTACATCATCAGCACCACCCGCCCCTTCGCATTCGAATGTTGCAGAGCCGGCTTCTGTTCCACTGCAGGAAGACTGCAGCGACGTCGCACTTCGCATCTACAACTAGATTCTGCTCATTCACCTCCATCTCACCACATAATAATCGTCAGCTTACAAGTCAAATTCATTGAGCCAATTTTTTCATTTTTCGGTTTATTTGCTACTTCTGTATTTTTTAACGCCCGATCTATTGGTGAGGACGATTTTATGATCCGAGGGTTGGTTTCCCTAGAAATTACAATAGTTTTCGTTCCCATTTACGGAAATATACTACCTAGTCAGTCATTATTGTGAAGATTTCTGTGACTTAATGAATTTCTCCACCCTCAACTTAATTAAATTCCCTTGAAGATTTTAGATGACAATACGAGTTGCTAATAAGGATTGCCATTTCCCAGTCGCAGTTTTCCTACTTTTTTGTGACTCCAAATTTTCCCTGCCTGTGGTGTTAGATGTATAAGTCTATAACCTCAAAACCAGTGAATTACCAAATCCCTAATAGTTTTCCCTACTTGTTTTTCTATATACAGGGTGTCTCACCGGACTAGCCCCCCCCCCCCCCCCCTCACATCTAAAACCGTAATTTATGTGTTAATTGTTTTTAAATGTTATTTTTTAATGTGGTTTTTTGATTTGCATATTGTTTTCTAATGATTTCAAACATGACCACGTTGCGGATTGCACACAAACGCAATCGTGGGAAACGCTCACCAACTTGGTTTTTCCAAATGCGAATTCCCTTTTTGGTTTATTATTTTCAATAATGAACCTTTGGAATCGACCAAGAAAATTTTTTTTTACGTAGAATCCAAAAATCGAATAAAAATTTGGCCGTCCGTCCGCCGTACGCAGCACTTTTGCCACTTAGCATTGACCGATTTTGATGAAATTTGGTATGTAGGCTCTATTTGGGGTCTAGTTGTGCCCCGAAGATTTTGGTTGATGTAGGTCACTTCTAAGGGTTCGAAAATGAATTTTGAAATTTTGAAAACGCCCTAACTCAAAAAATTTCGATATAAAGGTATTGCTTTTCCTTCAATTTAAGATTCTATAGAACTTTTAGAGTTTTTTAAGACCACGCGGAGCTCTGTGGGACAAACCGTTCACTCCCTACGAGAATTTAAAGGTTGGACTTTCGATATATCAGAAACACGAGTGTGAATCGCAAATAGAGGCCTAATCTCCGTTCAAATTTTAGCTGACCGAAATGCGATCGATGTTTTTCTTCATGTTGTATGGTTGTTGGCTTTGCAGACGAATGAGCAATATATAAAAATAATAAACCATTGTGTAATAATTTGCAGCGTTGTTTTATTGAAGATTTGGCTTATAAGCTAATTTACATTAATTTTCGATTCATCATTCTTTTTTTCCTCTTTTTCCAGTTCTCCGTAGGAGATAAACACCGTCTCAGTAATCAAGCGAAAAATCATCTTGATTCTGAGAGAAGAAAAAGGCTTGAATTATGATTTTTTCCACATAAAATAACTAATTTTTGGTCAACATTCCGCTAAAAACGGATCAAATGGAAAAAAAGAAACGATGCAAAATATTACACAAAGGTTTATTATTTCTATTAGATCACTCGTCTGCAAAGAACACGGCTTCGCCGTTGCCACTAGGTACTGTTTATCTCGGGAATAAGAACTGAATAAACCACACAGGTTTAGAACTAAAGCGGTTTCATTAAACAGAACTATTATAAGATTTGAACGAGAAAACATGAGCGCAGAGATAAAACGGTATAGGTCTACCACAGAAACTTTGCATCCGTGTGGCGCCCCCTAGGTGGCGGATCCACGAACTATAACGATCGAGTCACCCTTCCATGGTGAAACCTTGACACGGAAATTGGAGACGTGAGAAATTTGATGTTCGTGTAGTTCGTGGCGAAATTTCAATTTCTGAAATGCACGAATTTCAAGCTGCAGTAGGAGGGAAATCAAGTACCTTTTTAGGGGAGAAATTCCCGAAACATTATCGTAGGCGCCGGAATCTGCTTGATGATAAGAGATAATTAGTTCTAAGTTCTCCAGAAGAATGCGCCAAAGGGATGCAAAGTTTCTGTAGCAGACATATAGTTAGAACGTTGGAGTAATGGCGGAGGCATCGGGACCGCGGAGGGGTTTCTTCGCCGCAGCCGTCTTGATCTACCCCGTGCATTCATGTTCTATGTTGTTCTTAATTATTAGTTCTCTCTCTATTAGTTCATTAATTCTTATAGATCTAATACTGGCCTATTAGTTCTGAATGCAATAACCCATTGATTGTACATGATTCCACTTTTTACCCGTTAAAAGAGACTGATGCTAACCAAAAGCTTCGGAACACAAATGGCTAGACCCCAAATGGAGCCGATTTACTAAATTTCATCAAATCGGTCTTTGTGAACTGAGCTAAGTCCGCGTACAGCAAACGGCCGGAAAAATTGTATTCAATTTTCGAATTCAACATAAGAAACGTTTAGTAAATAATAAGCCAAAAGGAAAGACTTGAGATGTGACAGTGTTAACGACTGGTACGATTTATGACCAAAAACTGTCTCCATTGAGGTACCAATTCCTACAAACTTAAATTTTTTGTGAAGAATGACTTTATAGTTGTTTAAAGAATAACATTTGATACCACACTGCAGTTGTTAGATCTACGTTCGTGGAAGAGCTGAGACTACCACATCATGCCGTAATCCACTGAAGGCGGTTATCGAGAAGTTTACTAAACTGGGAGTTAGTTCACTAGGGAGTCAGTTGACTCATCAAATTACCCGAGCTCAACTCCTCAAAACGGGAGAGCTGTTGATGGTTGTATGACTTGTGTAATGGAGCGGTTATGAAGATACTTTTAATTAAGTCGGAACTCTTGGCGAGCTGGTCGGTGGGCTGGTGGCCAACTTCCCTTCCTCCCCTCTTCAACGCCACCTCTGTCACAGCTGCCAGGTCAACAGGTGTCTGCACGCCCTCTCGACCTCGCGGATTTGGACTTCTTGACATCTTTATTCCTTCGCCTTCTCTGTTATTGTTTGTTGGAGAGTTAGTCGAGGGGTTCAATCTGCGATAAACACCAGACCACATTGTCAGACTGACTAGGAAGCTGTCTTTCTAGATAGTAGTAAGGATTGTTGTTTCAAAAGAAACCTCTATGAAACACCCAAATCATTATTATTGGTGAAGTTGAACCTACATATAGAAACAGTGGCTATTCATACGCATTGTACCAAGGTTCGAATACGAGTACTATTTTCAGGGTGTCTAGTATCTACACCAGTTGGGTCTAACTTCAGGGTTCGATTCAACAAAATATTTCCATATTATAACAGAAAAATGTTAACCTCTTGATTTTTCTAATTTTTTTAAAAATTTAATGGAGATACTTCAGAATAATTCCGACTGCTATAAAGTAGTTCCTTTATGCTCACTACCATATGTACAAAATAACGGGTATTTTATGTGCGAGAAATGGAGGTTTTCTTGAAAACTCCACCAGTCAAAATTATTCAAGAGTGTCACCATTGGAATCAACGTAAAAATTACATAGGAAACGATACCAAACTCGTCCGTTCATCTTGAGATCGAGAGTGACTATGATACACCACGTAAAACACGAGATTTTGTTGTAAAATACACGTTTTTTGACATTCAAACTATTTTATCTCTTCCAATTTGAAGTTTAAAAAGAAAAATTGATAGATCGTTGGAAAGCTGACAATTTTAGTATGTTTTTGTCGAAAAGGGCCCATCCAAAAGGGGGGGATTCAGAGTAAAAACTTGGATAAAAAAAGTCAAATTTCTAAAACAATTTAAAGTTTGCATTTTGACTTATTTTTTTGAAAATGTTTATGGCTGAAAGATTTTGTTTTTGCTCTAGATAGCTAGAAAATTTAACGTTCTTTCCGACGATATCCTCAAATTTGAATAAACTTGGAAAATAGCAGGAATTATGACAGTTTTAACGACGTAAGTCGAAAACTTAAAAAAATCTTTAAATTGAAAACACAAGGGGTTAAACAAAATTGCTTAAGACTTTTTTTAAATACCTTGTAGAATTGAACTCTAAAGTTATGCCAACAAGGTGTCTCAGAATTAATGATCCAAACTT
Source organism: Apolygus lucorum (assembly GCA_009739505.2). NCBI lineage: Eukaryota > Metazoa > Arthropoda > Insecta > Hemiptera > Miridae > Apolygus > Apolygus lucorum. The sequence continues at coordinate 23,684,074 of CM019179.2, forward strand.
CAGGGACTGATTTTACGACTAATTTGCAACAACTTTTGTCGTGTAACAGTATTTTTAAACAATATTTTCACCCATTCTTAAACGTTTTTCTCTTCGGGAAAAACAAAATAAAACTTAAAATCAAAAACATGAAAATGAAAAAAAGTTTTTGCAAATGAGTCGTAGAATAATTTGTCCCTGAAGTTTTAATTCTAGACACCCTAGAGTCTAGTACCTAAAGTACACACTAACTATTGTTTTTTGAAATGTAGGCATGAATGAGAGGCACATACCTAGTTGGATTGAAACTCAACACTAATAATGATTTGTTTCATCAAAGTGGTTTAATCGAGAACATCAACCCGTACTATAAATCCTTGAACTGAGATGGGAAGTTAACAAACCCAATTAACACAGATTCATACATATTAATTCAATTTTGATTTTTTTTTAAATTGAAAGTGACGCGAACTGATTGACAGACTTCCTCCACGGCGACATAGAGAGGAGTACCACCAGGCTACAGTGGCCTACTAAGGAGGGTTTATCAAAAAACTCTTTTCCCCCGACTTTTCAGCAGAGCAGAGAACATTGGTGTAGGCCACTTGGGAAATAGTGTCAGATCGTCACTTCTAAGGATTGTGTACTTAGTGTATCTCACGATATATTCGGTATCTTCCATTTCCATTTCGCAGGAGAGGCAGATGTCCATTGTTAGGTACTTCTCCTATCTTCTTTATACTACATTGTTAGCAAACTAACAAAAGCATTCTGATGTCCTTCTTAGGTAAGGCTATGAGTTCAGTACCCGCTAGTTTTGCATGTCCCGGATCTAGTACGTTTTTCCAGTATCGTACTCTCCCGTTTCTTTCCACGTTCTGTAGGCAACTTTGGTGGTTCTCAGGATTGGTTCTGACTTTTGGGTAGGGACTTCAATCCTCATTTGCAACATAATCAGCATCTCATAATCCTCATGACCTGATTGCTCTGGCACTGTTCTAGTCATTATGTTATAGTTATGTCAATTGTGGAATGTAGTTAAATTTTTTCCAGCTTCTCTCGAGGAGCGGTCACGATATTTTTTTCACAAACATTCCCGTTTCACCAACCAAAAATCACTGAAATCAGGAGAAACTCGCTAAATTTGCCCAAGACAAAGGAAGTTTAAATAATTTTTTTGTGTTATTAGTTTTACAATACCTACATAGTTTTGTAACTTCGCCGCACCCGGAAATGTAACATTTTGTGGAAGAACTTTTTAATTACAGGCGGAAGTGAAGACGAGTAATTCCGCTGCCGAAGGTGAGACGACTAAACCGAGGCCACGGCTGAGCAGAATTGGGTTCAAAAGTAACGCTGATGGTGACTTCTCTTAGAAGGACACAAAACACCAAGTTTTTAAGGGGTCTCAGCCGGTCTCCATTCCTTCCTCGTTCCGGGTTAGTCTAATTTCTTACGAACCGACGCTCAGTTGAAGCAACATTGCCACCCACCACCCCCAGTGCCTCCCTCATCCCACAGCCTTCTCATAGCTGGCCAGCCTTCTCACAGCTGGTGAGAAAAATAGGAAAAACTTTCGTTGAAATGGTCAGATTTTTTTTCCCCCGTTTTTCTGAGGAAATAAACCTCCAATTGCCATGTTTCATGAGTCATTCTTCTTATTTTTATAGGTAATTTGCACCTAAATTTGAAATTTTCAAGGATTTTGATTAGTGCATCTACCGAGGGAATTGAAAAACTGAAAGATTGCCACTGGAATCATCTACATCGAAATAATTGCCATAAAAAAGAGGAAACCGATTTATTCACTGACTGATACCCCCTTAAACCTCCACAGACCTACTGCAGACAATCCTAAGTCTGTAAAAGTGGGAAGGCAAATTAAGGTATTCAACGCGACGCAGGTGCCTGACGTAATGGGGTGCCGAAATTAAAACTAGATTTTGAACCAGCCGGATGAAGAAAGTCACTTTTCAGGGCCCGGGTACCTCCTGTACTGCAATGTCTAGGTGACGCAGCGAAACGTACGACTTAGCTCTCAAAGTTTATAAAGCCCTGAAAGAGGCACGTCACAACGATGGAACGTGGAGCACAGCGTGCGCAATTTCATGTTTTCCAAGTTCAAAACCACGCTACATCCATGTCTCATAAACCTATGTCGAAGAATCCTCAGACTCCTGTAATTGAAGTACATATCCGTCCTTCGATTCCGCTACCTCTTCCGCCGCCGTGCACCATTTTCAAACAAGTAACGTTCGGTGAGAGGAGCTTCTCTGGCGCCCCAGTCATGGAGCTGATTACATCGCTTGAAGGTTGTTTTCGGATCGTTGATCCCGAGTTATGAAAGGAATCTCCGAATACCGGGCTAACTTTTAACACAGCGATCCCAAGCATTTTCTCCTTTCCAGACCTTCCGCGGAAGGAACTTTTTTTTCTGAAGAGTGCGTTACGATAAGTATTTTTAGTAACTCGGCGTAATATGGTCCTCCGTGATGTTTTTTTTTTTCTTTCTTTCGAATTCCTCCAGACATGATCTACTATTATTATCTTCGTTTTTCAAGGACTCAAAACTATTTTATTTTGTCTTATACACTATATTTTGTACATTTCCTTATATTAATCCTACTATCAATCCTGTAATGTCATATAATTCTGAAATCAATAGCGTCGTATACCTACATCTCACAAACTTCATTCCCAACATCATAAATAGTTCAAACTTTGAGCTTTCGTGATAAAAATAAATATGATATGGTAAACACTCAATGGTGCGGGCCTTCGTCTAATTTTTAAAAAACATTTTGTGGAGACTGAGAAAGCTGGGAAAACATTAAATGAAAATTTTTCATGTGAGGAGAGCGCCATCTCTTATCTGAGAATCACGCTCAAGCTTTCAGTAGTGTACATACAACGAAAATAATATTTCAACCATGGAACAAAAAAACCTATATAGTAGTAAATTACAAGTCCCGCTGAGGAAAGTTAAATTATAAATTAGAACTATGTATTATGAATAAATCGAAAGGTTTGAACGGATTTTTTTTTTACCAAAATAAATAAATTCCATCATTTGGGAGTGATGAAACGAAAGATGTATCGCACCATTGTAGTGGACCACAATAGCAATTATAGTATTGATTATTAGTGTGAATATCAATAGAAAGCTTAATCCTCATACTGGTTCCAAGAGTAACTGAATAGACCTTTAGAAGGAAAATTCATCCAAATCATTTTTGGATCACTTTCCTCACGGCCGTTTTGGCCCAGGTAGGTGGAAAAACTGGTGAAGTGTAATCGATTTTTTTGTACTAGTTTCCCTTGGATTAGTTTGGGGAACGCAAAGGCTATTTAGGATAAACACAGATAGACTGATCGACAGGATGACAGATTGTTCAGAAAATTCTCAAATTTAAGTACCTACTTCGACAGGAACTAACTTCGATTTAGAGAGAAAACAAAATTAAGCAATAATAATCGACATTTACTTCATAAAAGTACTTGGTATACCTCACTATGTACACTTCCTATAGAAAGTTTGGAGTTTCACTGACGCTTGGATTTATAGAGCCACATTTTAAAAGTCTTCCCAGAATGTATGTTAGCTTTAAAACAACTAACTACAAATATCACGATAATTTCCCCGAGATTCCAATTAGAAGAAGTGGTAGCTTTAAGGATTCTTTACAAAGCGTTGAGTATTATTTATATTCCCTCTAACTCCTCTTCGTTTCTATTTTGGTTCTACGGACCGAAATACTTTCAACTCGACCCCTCTCAGACATTAAATCGGTGGAATTACGAGGAATGATCATGAATGTCGGAGGTCTGAGAATAGGAAACCCATATATTATTGTCACACGTTACAGTGAGTAACTCTTGAATCTAGCTAAATGAAATGAAATGGTGCTATTTAATTCAAAAATAAGGGAGTTCAAAAGGACACTGGAATACTTGCATGAATGCCTGCAGTCTATAACGAGAATATAATTAATATTGAAATACTTAGTTGGCATCCAAGTAAGTTCGTTCCTGCGATAGGGTTGAATGGCCCCACATACTCGTAGTTATGGATTGTTCGTTCCGAGGTAGAGAATATCAAATAATTACATACCTACTCAAGTCGGGGAGGGATTTGAACACAACTCTCGAGCTTTTTGGTGCTCCCGAATCTCTTGGCACCAGCTAGGTACCACCCTTCAAATTTGAGCAAAATCGGAGGAATAAGTCGAGAGAATTATTGATATTTTTGGAAAAAAGTTTGAGCGTGCGCGGAGGTTGTTACTACTCGCGGAGGTACTACTTGTCAAATTGTGATGCAATTCGTACGGGACGTTCTCGGAAGTAATTTCATAATTTGATGTTCAATAGTTATGAAAAAGACGTCATAAAGTGATGACAAATAGAGAGAAGACATAAAACCCAATTTTGTTCAAAAAGCTCCAAAAAGCAAAATATAAGTAGAAATTCTGATTTTGGAGGATCCATGTTTGACATTATATCTCGAAGTGTACTGAATAGCTTATTATCTTACTTGGTAAATCATCAACAACAGCAAGTTTACTACCTTCTTAACTTATCGTCGCCCATGTGGGGTCCAGGCAGACTGTTTCCCCCTCCCTTATTGCCTCCTCGCCCCAAGCTACAAGCCCTTCCTACATCAGTAGCCCTCCAGGAACGTCCGCCTTTTACATTTACCTTTTTTCGTTCAAAACCTCACGAGGAATTCGGTGAGAAATTTTTTCACTCAAATTTATTATAGTTTGTAGTAAAATTTTCAATAGTTTTGGATCAAGTATGATACTGGGAATATGAATCTCATTAATGAGAAAAACCACACTGGAAGCATCAGTTTATCTAACATCCGCTAGGGATAGTAAAGCGTTTTTCCTTTGTATCAGCTGCTCCATATTGGAGAGTTTTCTGCAAAAGTTTGGTCACTAGCGCCCTGACTAGCTAAGGAAAAACGGGTTAAGGGGGTCTCAGTCGGTCGACATTCGATCGTCATTCTGGGTCAGTATTTGGCCATATCGGAAGGGCAAAAACTTGAAAAGTTGCACTTGAATTGGAAATTTTAGAGGATTTTAGAAATTCATTAGTGCATAGCCCTAGGGAATTGAAAAACTGAAATATTGCCGCTGGGATCATCAAAATCGAACAATAATTGCCGGAGAAAAATGGGGAAAACCGTTAAATCAGTTATGTTTTCCCTATAAAATGTAGCTAAACTTGAAATTTTTAAGGATTTTAGAAATTCATTAGTGCATGGGCGTAGGGAATTGAAAAACTGAAAAATTGCCGCTGGATTCATCAAAATCGAACAATAAATGCCAGAGAACTATGGGGAAAAATTGGAAAAACCGTTTATTCAGTAGTTTTTCCCATTTTTCTTTGGCAATTATTGTTCTATTTTGATGATTCCTGCGGCAATATTTCAGTTTTTCAATTCCCTAGGGCCGTGCACTAATGACTTTCTAAAATCCTTTAAAATGTCAAATGTAGATACAACTTTTAAAGTTTTCGCGCCTTCAATTTCGATAAATACTTAAAACGAACGGCGACCGACTGAGACCCCCTTAAGCGTCTAAGGAAAAAATGTGAGGGTGCTAACTCCTTAGTTCGTGATAGTGAACCTTTCAACTCGTTCTTATGTCGCAGTTTTTGGCCTTGGCTCCCAGCCTAAGAATGCAGTGAGATTACCTACACAGTATCTCGAGGTTCATCAAAATAGATAACCGATCTTATTTCATCTGATTCAAGGGAAAAACGCTTTACTATCCCTAGCGGAGGAACTAACGCTGACGGTGTGGTTCAGACGTATAAAACATGTTTCTGGAGTTGATGTTAATTCATTGAGACGCATTTAAATACAACCAATTTAGCTTTTTTTCTATTTTATACACCACACTAAAAAACATGAGCCTATTTTCCTATGTTATGTACCTATTTTTTTTATGAGATGATACAATTCTTCTTCTCGACTTTTCCATGTTATTTCAGAGCCGCAAGCCAAAATTTTGCTACTTGAGACTTGATATCAGAAGGGTATGCCAAAAATGTGTGTAGGGATCGAGCGAATCTCACTGTATCTCGCTCCCTCTTAGTCGATGGAGGGAGAACTCCAAACTAAAACCATAATAAATTATAGGTTGTTGGGTACAAACGTTTTCCGAGTATTTCGAAATGCAGAAAATTTCACTTGAGAGGGTGTTTCCAGTATTGCTATTTAATATTATAATAGCGTAAGGGCGCAACATTCATCAGGAACAGCATTTTCAAATCGCCTTCAAGCTCCAAAAGAACGAATGAGATAATAAATATGTTAGGAGTGGAAAGCTACTCAACAGCTACAACAGGTGGTAGATACGCATAAACACGAAGCATTCAGCGGAGAGGAAATGATCGAATTATAGCACTCTCCACTCAGAACAAGTGTTGAACTCCCCTCGGGCGACAATACAACTCACAACTGGAACTCAACAGCTTTCAACGGCCGCAGAACACCGTGTTATCTGTGACGAGGAGGTGTCGGCTGATTACCATCGTTCTATGCATCTGTGGGACCCCCAACACCCAACCATTACGCCCGAATCATGAATTTCAACGGCGTATTGTTGCAAGCGATACGCATGCATGATGCTCCTCGATCGAGGTCGCCTTATTCAAAGAGGTCTGCGTTAGATCTCAAATCAATACTATGATGTTGACGAATTATGCGTTTCCCTGTTTGCTATTGATGTATTCCTCGTTTATGGTTCCGCATTTCACGTTACACCAACGTCAGTCGCGTAACGCATTAATTCAACCCGGCAACCTTGAGCGAAATCATATCAGACCACAACTAACTTTTAAGGTAACTTTTCTATACCCGGGCACAAATTAATGTCGCCAATTGTGAAGCGAATCCGAGCCAAGTCGTCAGTCAAGCGAATCGAATGACAAGAAATTAAAAAAGCTTTTCTTAAAAACAAGATTTTATTATAATATAATAATTATAATAATATTTATAATATAATAATTTTATTATAATATAATTATAACATATTATGTTAATGATCAGCTCTATGTTATAATAATATTGCATTGTCATCAGATTTATACATGCATACAAAATTTCAGCTCAATCGGAAACCGGGAAGTGGATCAAACTAAACCAGCAATATTTGATTACAGACAGACAACGGGACAGGTGATACTAAATAAAAGATTGCTATAAAAAGGGAACAATCTTTGTTTTGAATTCATTCAGAGAATAGAGCACAAAGCCCCAAACGAACATTCCTCTTATGGTTATGAATATTAAGATATTTGGAGAGATTCCATATCATTTGGGGATGTTTTTTGCGTCCGGCTCATCGAGAGTACAGTATTGAGAGTTACAGCGTTACTAGATACTGAAAAAACGCTAAAATTAATTCACAAAGATTTATTATTTTTCTGTATAGATCACTCGTCAGCAAAGAACACCTATTTTTATTTGTTTTACCGACCGTAGGTAATAACTACCTACAACATAAGTACCTACTTACCAGTCAAGTTCGTTCGGAAGAAATGAAACGCCTCACACTCATTTCGAAAAATGCAGCAAATTATTACACAAAGGTTTATTATTTTACTATATAGATCACTCGTCTGCAAAGAACACGGCTTTGCCAATGTTACCATCAACCAACTCGAAGAAAAACATCGATCGCATTTCGGTCAGCTAACATTTGAAGGGGGATTACACCTCTTTTGCGATTCACAATAGTGTTTCTGTTTTATCGTAAGTCCAACCCTTAATTTCTCTAAGGAGCGAACGGTTTGTCCAACAGGGCTCCGCGTGGTCTCAAAAATTCGATTTTTGGATTTTCGTACCTTGAAACGTAAAGCAACAAAATTTGAGGGGGAGGTTGAAAAAAAAATTGTTTCTTGGTCTATTCCAAAGGTTCATTACTGAAAATAATAAACCAAAAAATAAGGAGTGAGGATTTCTTCATATGGAAATTTGAATACTGGTTGCTAAGAACGCAATACTGAGTACAACTCAAAGAAACAACGGCAAACAATTTGTCTTTTGTCAAACAAAACGTGAGTGTCGCGGTGAAAACGCTAACAAAACATGCTTCTCACTGCTCCCAAGAAGGTACCGTGAGAGTCGCAGAAATTTCGTGAGGATAATCCGATTATCTAAATTTCAACCTTATTTTCGGAGATGAGCCAATGGTCGCGGTCAATCATCAGTTAGATTCCTCTGTTTTGAAGTGTTCTGTGTAATTTTTTAGAGTTCTTCGTCTTTGGGATTGCAGCAAAATGAATTGATCCACCATGGATTTCGGTCTGTTGCAGAGTCTGATGTGTGGACGACGGACAATAGATCTCTTGAGGGCAAGATCCAGCAATTGCTATTTTACTTCGACATTATAAGGTAACAGCTTCGTTATTCATGTTCGAGGTCTAAGGTAGATCATAAATTACCAGTCTGATTGAATTCTGTTGCTTGTCATCTACACCTCAGACAAGGAGATAGATATAAATGCACGATTACTCACATTAATTTTAAATATTATATTTCCTTACTTACACTTTAAGGTATGTTTGGGGTAATGAACAAATGTATCTTTCTTTGCGTACTAATACATTGATATTCTTATAATTCCCTAACTATTTTTCTATGATGTTTCAACGATTCAACGAAAACAAAAAGCGGCAGATGTAGTTAACGTTATCTTTGGACTGACGTTACAGCCTACGGGATGACGGTTCCGAATCTCGCTGCTGTGACTCTCTAATAGTACCTAATAAAGTTTACTTCCTATAAAAACTTGTCAAGAGTACAAAAACGGCAATTATAACAAAGTCATCTACTAGTAACTGAAATATCAATTATTTATTAATTGTTAATAGTAACTGAATACTTCTGTTATTTATACAGTAAATTGAAATTAATTGAAAGGTACAGAAGTATGTTACGAATAACATTTCTTGAATAATTATGAAATGTTATGAAACTCCACCGCATGATGTGGTAGCATTGTTTGAGAGCAGAATGCTATATTTTCTCCTCCCTTATTGAGCTTTGTCCACAGTCCTGCCTCACTCTTGGTCGCAGCTGGTTTGCGTGGTTGCGCTTCTACGAGGTCCCCACAACAATGATGCAAGATAACAAGCTCGTCATTCACTTGAATACACATTCCACAAATGTATGCTTCGTAGGATCTTCACCCATTCTGAATCCCCCTCTACGAACTCTCAGACTCGCGCGTTCCTGTCATGGTTCACCAATTCAGCTGGCGTTTACAATATTTGACTAGCTACTACTACTACCTACCATTTACCTATGTCACAATCAAGTTTCTTAGGAAGAAATAAAAGTTTCTCACTCGATTCGAAGAAATAGGGAGTTTTATACGGGAAATTTTAATACTGGTTGCTAAGGGACGCACAACTGAATACAACTCGAAGAAACGAACAACGATTGCATTTTGGTCAGGTACAACTTGAACGGAGATTAGGCCTCTTTTGCGATTCACACTCGTGTTTTTGATTTATCGTAAGTCCAACCACCAACAATTCTCGTAGGGAACGAACGGTTTGTCCTACAGAGCTACGCGTGGTCTCAAAAAATTCTATATTATCTATCTTAAATTGATGGAAAAACAATACCTTTATATCAAAATTTTTTGAGTTAGGGCGTTTTCAAAATTTCAAACCTTATTTTTCAACCCCTAGAAGTGACCTACATCAACCGAAATCTTCGGGGCACAACTAGACCCCAAATGGAGCCTACATACCAAATTTCATCAAAATCGGTCAATACTAAGTGGAGAAAGTGCCACGTACGGTGGACGGACGACCAAATTTTTATTCGATTTTTGGGTTCTAGGTACCTTGAAACGTAAACCAACAAATTTGGAGGGGGTGTTAAAATTTTTTTTTTCTTGGTCGATTTCAAAGGTTCATTATTGAAAATAATAAACCAAAATGAGTGATAAGGGATTTTAACTGATCGCTGTTTTCTGAATGTGTCTCGTCAGATTAGAGTGAGTAACGTGTGAATACAAAACTATTTTCAAATAAATTTCTGCTCTGAATAGGAAATAAACCTTGGTGAAAGCCTGCAGGTGTTGGTATTTTGACTCGTACCGAAATTATCCTAGAGTCCATGTTGATCATGCTATTTAGATTTGCTATTTACTTTTATCACTCAAAATAATGCGATGAACGAAATTTTTATTATCTATAGATTCTTTTTGGAAATATCATTTCTTCATGTTTTCATACTTGAAAAATCTAGATTAAGTCCAAAAAAAGTTGGAAAATTTTAAGGAAGTTTTTGGTAGGCGGTGGATTGATGTGACGTATACGTCACTCATCCTCGGAAATGTCACATGAGATTTGTAAATATCTGGAATAAATGTATCCTCAAGACACGTAGGAACAAATAACGACTAAACATCGATATTGCATAAGAATAAATTACATGCCATCTTCAAATTTTGACTCGAATTCAACAACAATCCTACAATGTCACAATCACTTCATGTAGAACAGAATATTACATTTCAGTCACAAGCCAACATCACATTTTACATGATTGACGAAACTGATACATACCTTCATCCAACGTTTGCGCACCACCGCCTTTTTTTGTTTTCTGTTTCGTTCAGGAGAATTCGGTCGTATCGAATGTCGACTATAAGATGTTTTCCTTGAAAGAACTATTGAACCAACAGATATCACTGATGTATTGTATCTTTTGAGTTATGTAGAAACGAACTGCCCTCGATAATAGATTTTCTTAATATGCTTTTCGTATATAATTTACTATTGTGGATTTGTCAATTTGATTATTAATGTGCTTGTTTTGTGTAACGTAATATTTCGTTCCAAACGAAGTGATTCGTGGTAAGTTCACAAGTGAATAATATTTACTTAGTAAATAATTATTGTATCCAGTTGTTATATTATTATTCATATGACGTTGATGGGCAAAAGTATAAATTAGATTTCAATTACTATTCCGTTGTGTTGAGCTGTAAAATAGCACTTCTTCGAAATACATGATATATCGAAATCTATATCTCAGCATCTCGTCTTTTCAACCATAACAATAATATTAAGGCTTATTATTCCTGAAGTGGTAAGAAGCCTTGGTAAATTTTAAAATTAACACTGAACCTCATTTTCTGCCAGTTGTTTGACTCAACCAATGGCGATCAATGTCCCAAACGCGTTGTACTTACTACCCATTGATTTTATTTTGGCCTTTCGACTAAAAGGGAGGTCTTTGAAAAAAAAAACCTGCAACCGACTCGCCTGTATTTCTGCTACGAACCCTGGGACACAGAGAGCTCTCCCCCGTATTTTTCGGTGATTTATACCTCCGGCTGTTCATACTGGTTGACAAGTAACGCGTTGTTATACATTATTCAAAAACCTTCCCGGATAGCTCGCCGCTTCTCTCCCATTTTTGAAGATGTCGCGCGAACGCTTGTGTTTTCATTCCGACGCCGTTTGTTGGTAGCAGAGCGATATTACTTTGCGGTAAGTCGGAATACGGAAGCGGTCGACGCTCCGCGAATACGAGTTCAAACGTGACGGACAGGACCGCCCTCATGAATAATCATCGGATTGCGGCAGTCCAGAGTCACAAGTCACCCGGGAGTCGTAGAGAGACCGTATTAATTCTTCAGCTACTATGAAGATCGATCCGACGAGGTGCAGCCAGTCAGAGAGACAAGGGAGATCCCAAGGACTGAACGTCTGTTGTTCATGTGATGGACGAGACCAAATCTAAAGCCATTCATATTCATAATGATTTTGAAACATTTATTGGTGGAAAAGTGGGATAAGCCGATATCCGTGTTTGCTGGGTGGGTTCGTACAAAAGTGCAATTCGCGATAATACGACCAGTATCCTTACGGCTCCGTGGCTCCAGGAGAGAAATTAGGTGTCTAGGCCTTGAGGATGGAGCGCCTCTTCCTCTTCTAAAAGATTAGAGTGAAGACGCTTCGCCATCATTCTACACCGCCGCCGTCCGAAAATGAAACGTCAATCAAATTTAATTTCAAAACTGCTTTGAATAAACTTGATTTCTTTATTGGTACACCTATATAGGTACTGTGATGCTCTCATCCGACAGCTCACACAATCATAGTTGGAATTGCGAACTAGAGGGGAAGAGAATGGGAAGAGTAGGCAAGTGGGGGTTCCAGCAGCAGGAGGAATCAAAAGAAATACTTCTGTAGGAGTGAGTAGGGGGGCACTAGCACATGATTGTTCTACCTACTCACCTTACTTGTTTCTTTTTTTTTTTTCGTCCCGCTTGGAATTTTGACAAAATTTTAATTCCTTGACACTACTTCACTTTATTGAGTAACGATCTTCCCCGTTACTTCTCCTTGTTATACCCAGTAATCTCATTGTGGAGCGGAGGAAATCATATTTGAAGCAAAATGTCACTCATGAGATAGGTAAGTACCACATCTCTGCCACTTGTCAATAAGTAACTTGTATCTCTTCCAATATTAGGAAAATAGTTTGCCTCGAAGAGTTTCTTTTCATAGTGGAGAAGTAATAATCTCCGATTGCAATGTACACTCCAATAATAAATTTTAATTCGGTAAATCATGAGTTTGCTTCCGAGTTTACCAAGCACTGTTTTCACTTTTTAATGTTTCAAAAAAGGTCTCCAAATCAAATCTGCTCGCGTTTTACGTTTTAGATTTTCCTGAACAATTTTGGTTCCGTGTATGCCCGTCTGAAACACCTGCAGGAAATAGATGTTTCTGGGCGGTTCAGAGAATTCTCAAATTTTGTGGGCTGTGGGAGCTAAGCTCTCGATTTACAAGACCATTATACGCCCAGTGATAACGTATGGTTGTGAGACGTGGACCCTGTCCTCACGAGCAAACGCTTGCTGAATTGTTGGGAGAGGAAGATTCTGCGAAAAATCTTTCGCGCCGTTTGTAAGGGGGTGTCTGGAGAATCCGTAAGAACAATGAGTTGAGACGTGTATGGTGAGCCAGATCTAATAGCATTCATCAGACGGGCTCGTTTCAGATTGCTGGGCAATGTTGAAAGAATGCCTGCAGAGCGGTACCCACGGAGAGCCAAGTATGGAGTGCCCGGTGGAAGACGGCACAGAGGAAGACCACGCTTGCGGTGGCAGAGATACGTTGAACAGGACCTGACCCGGCTTGGCTTGCGGAAATGGAGGAGCTATGCGCGGGACAGGAAAGAATGGAAATCGATTGTTGAGAAGGCCCTGGTTCTTGAAGGACCGTAACGCCAGTAAAAGAAGAAGTTTATCCACCTGCCTGTCATAAAATCCTTGTAACGACAAAACTAGAAATACGAAGTTATTGTTCGATTTCTATGCCATTTTCAGGGTTTGAGCGGGTTGGCATGCAGATGGTCCACTATGAAAATCACCTACCACGGATCGATAGTAGCAGCTGCGCATGCGCAAACGTATAAACCTTGCAACAGCCATTCTGTACATTTTACACCGGAATTCGCGTATTTGGTCCACTATGAGGGACTTTATGTAAGGTACTTAGAAATTAATGATTTGAGATTAACTGCTATGCATGGATCGTCTATACAATTGGGTTATGGATAAGAGGAATCTATGTACCACAACCACTTGGATGACTTTTTAAAATTTAAAATAACTCCTGAAATGACTTGTTGAAACTGTTTGTTGCTGGACCCAAATTCAGTAGTTATTCTGCTCATACGCTAAAATTATAGCCCCTTGAAATAGGGACTTTTCAGTACCTACAACATATTAAGGATCCATAACTCCTCAAGTAAGATATGTCTCAAAGTGGTTCGGTATATCTTATAGTAAAACAGTGGATACCAACCTGCGCCTTGGCTTGATATCGTTCAACAATTAGGTAGTCGTAAGTTTCTGAGGATAATAAGTAATTGAGATGCACACTACTTGGGAAGGAGAGCACAAGCGATGAGAGAAAATGATAAAGTACATCCATCCTCTCACACAATCGATGAACTTCTCCAAACAGCACATTACACGGCTGATATGCGGAGCTGACTCTGACACGATAATGTACTTTGTCAATATCACGCAAAGTGCGATCACATCACGAAATAACATGATAATACCGTAATACTCGCTATGATAATGGCAAGGGGAAGTGTTATGGGTAACCGATAAATTATATAGTCTAGGTAACTATCAAGAAGCAAAAAATGTTGCTGGATATTGAAATTGATTCAAGCTAGACGAGCCAACTGGCTTTCAACGAGGTTTAGATAGAATATCATGAAAAATATGAATAACTCAGCTTTCGTTAGCTATTTTGGAAATTTCTAGATGCTCACTATTTTGTTTCCTTGTGTTTCAAGTACCAATTTTACGATAAATTTCACGGCTGATGAATTAATGCGAACATATAATACATCTATATATGATTGAGATGAAAATCTAATAACCAATAAAGGAATTTATTGCTTTATGATTAAATATCCGAACAACCCAACGTAACGTCACTAGCTGCTCGTAGAGAACCCTCGAAGCATAATTTCGAACTACCTTTAGAAGAAGGGAGGGGAGCACTCATTGAGGACCCACTCGCCAATCAGTTTGTACGACTCCATTAGGTGCCATTATTTCCATTTGGTTGGTGGTTGAGGTTGAAATTTTCAAAACTGTGCTCGATTCCAAAGGTTTATTTTTGAAAATAATATACCAATAGTGTGAAGATATGAATATTGTTTCCTGTTTGGAAAATGTTCTATACCTACTTGTGAAGTTTCGTACACACCTCCGAACCGATGGAAGATAAAGTAACATAAATGTACCTACCACCTTTCTATAGAGTATGATATAAAGGAGAGATCAGCCTCCATAAGCGGCGCTGTCCACGGAAGACAAACATATGCAATGCCTTCTAAGCCCACAAAAACCCGAGAAACTGTGCTTCGTGTCGTTTATGTACCACACGTGCAAACCGTTGGTCAAACCGTGTGCGCACGTGTATCCACGAGGATCACCGGTAAAAACGAGACAAAGAACAGATCCTCATTGCACGCTTCACTCATTTCAAAGACAGAAGTATTGAAAGGATGCTGTCATACAAAGAGGGTTCTTTTTTCATCCATTTATTCAATCTACCATGATGCCTTAGAAATCCCACGAGACACAAACATTTTAATCAGTTCTTTTCTCTCCTTTTTTTCGTATACAATACGAGCATAAATACAGGTAGGAAGCCACGGGGGACAGCCCTTGATTAAACTACAAACCAGAGAAAAGAACTGGAAGCTTCACGAACACTGAAGCGGTCTCCCCAATCGTCCGATTGCTTTCTGTTTTCACTCCGTCCCAACCATTTCGAAATTCATCAATAAAAGACAGGAGATGACATTTTTCGATGGAAGACAATAATTTCTCTTGTCTTTGCGGAAAAGATTAAGACTAGGGACTTGGATTATCCGGCTTGGTTCGGAAGATGGAATTGAAATATGTCCCGGTATTTCTCCATCGCCTTTTTTTCTGTAATTATTGGGCGAGGTTTTGTATCGTTTTATTTCGGTTCTACATTCATGATAATGTAGATTTTAGAAGTATCTAAGTCTACGTATCACCATAAGTGTTTTGACTCGTAAAAACCAACTTCACGAATACACATTTTCTTTAAAAAAATCGTTTGGAGAGTCCCCTCTATAGGTAGTTGTAGGTACTTCACTCTTTACTTATTGATTTTATGTGGTCAGTGGTCAACTTTTCTTCTCGATTATGCAGTAGATTATGGACTGATATTGAGATTTGAAAAACAGTCTATTCCCCGTCACAGGGGAATATTGATGGTCCTATTCGTGGTGGCCTGCAGCATGTCCACTCAGCAACCTTTCCAGCTAAATTATGTGGACAAATAATGAACAAAAAAATCCTTCAAGAACGGGAGATGCAGCGAAGGGGAACCATGGACCGGCCCATAGTAGAGAATTAAGAAGACTCTCAGGACTCAGCATGAAAAAATGTGTTGAACAGTTGAATACCACATAACCCGTGCGAGCGGTTCCCTCGGGTTTCTTACGAGATCCAATTTCCACCCCTGGATCTTATAGATTTCCTCACCCCCCACGAAGAAAAAAACCTCTACAGCTGTAAGGATGGGTGCTGTATGTTCTCTCACTTTCAAGTCAAAGTGGTCTGCTCTTCCACGACACTAGCCTGTGTATCTTTGGGAATTCATCGTACGCCAACATCCCGCCAAACGTGCTCCGATGTATCATCTTGTGCCCCAGCATTTGGGATCTACCCTGTCTCCAGCCGTACATCGGACTTTGTAATCCAGAAAGTTGTGTCAAGAACAGACTTATAGTGCCAGTGTAAAGCCTACCTCCCTATGACTCCAGTCAGCTTTCCTTCCTACAAGCACACACCACGTGAATTGCATCCCTTTTATTACGTTAGTCAATGGAAGCAAAGGTAGGCTTCTCATGCCTGTCACGTTTTTGAATACGTGACGTAAATGCACCAGAGAGACCCTTACTTAGCAAGATTAAGTTGCATACATAAAGACATCTGTTGCAGCACTGTTGTAGTCACTGACACAAACTTTCACCTTATGAGAGAAAAAACACTTTATTGAACATTGTAGAAGGAATAAAGGTGAACAAGGACTCCAGTAGTTGTCGAAACGTAATGGATTTGCCAAAATTCAAATTGGTATGCCAAAAATTCATAATGTACGTATACGTTTTCTTTCCTACAACTTGATCCTAAGACTTGGAGACACGATTGTTTTGGACTATCTAATTTCAAATTGTTTGTTCACATTATTATGCTTGTCATATCTGTTGTTCAATAAAACTGTCCTTAACAGTTTTCAGTGTTATATCCTATCCGGGATCCCTAAATTTGGATGAGTCTCTAGGAATCGTGCTAACAAGAACGTCGAGTCAAACCAAAGCAGGCTCAATTACTCAAGACATATAGACACATAGGCAAAATTATTAATATTGTACGTACTAGATTGCATGTTTGATACGTCTTCAGCAAACACACCCCAAATCTCGCAATTGGTGGTTCCCTCACCACTGGTCACAGCTTGGGACCGATAGCTTACACCTGATAATATTTTATTATATTATAATAAAATGGACAATAAAACCTAGAAGAGATCACTTCACAATCTCACCGAACACCTACCAACAGTTTAGTAGCAGTGGAACAGTTTGACTGAACTACTAATGCCTTAGACGTAGACTAAGACAAAAAAGTTTTGTCTCGGGGATCGGACTTCCTCCACTTCCCTCGTACGCCGTCTAATTCAATAGTTGCGTGTCGTGGGAAACGAGTTTTGATGTTTCCACTGAGTGCTTTCTAATCCAATGTAAATTGGTTTCGCGATAAGGAACTACCTACACTGTGGGATACGTTCCTTCGAGATTTTAACTTTACTCGCAATCAAAATCACATAATCGATCCTGTCTCAGGTAAGTAAACAATTTTTATGAACTCGTAACGAGTCCAACATCGACTAGAATGGAAGCGACATGGATACGAGGAAGCTACGTGCCACCCTATTGGCAGACTTTTTTTTTTCTTGAAACTGCATTTAGCAGTTTCACATTTTGTCGATATTCTCTCGCAATTGCACTTACTATACTTGGTCGCAGATCCTTAACAACGTAATCATTGCAGGACAAGAAGAATTGAACTTATTCTAGAATACAAATGCAACGGATTCCCTAAACATTTTCAAGCACCTCATTCACTGCATTTATCGTCCTCCTCATCGCAAATGTTCTAATCAATTATTCATATTTATCTACCAGCCTAAACCCCACCAGGCATTTTCGGGAACGCCTAGACGGATAGAAAAACATTGATTTTCTCGAGGGAAGAAAAACGCTGCAACTTGTTACACAAAGGTTTATTATTTTTCTCTATAAATCACTCGTCTGCAAAGAACACGGCTTTGCCATTGTTACCACCAACCAACATGGAGAAAAACATCGATCGCATTTCGGTCAGCTGAAATTTGAACGGAGATTAGGCCTCTTTTGCGATTCACACTCGTGTTTCTGATTTATCGTAAGTCCAACCCTTAAGTTCTCGTAGGGAGCGAACGCTTTGTAGGTATTTCCGTACTACTTGATTGAAACTGTTTATTCTAGTTTCACCGTACAAATAACATTTGTTCAACCAAACAAATTCGAAAATGAATGGTTCGACTCGACAAGATGAACGAGTTTCGTGACCGCATGAGATCATCAACAGGGGAATCTAAATTTACAATTGTCGGGTCTGGAGGAGTCGACCTCCCGCAGATCCAGTGGCTACAATGGAAACGTTTGTTTTTGTCGAATCATGAATAGCGCCAGCTTTACCGCTATTAGCCCGTCTTTATTTATTTTGCGTATTTACTTTATTTTGCACACCCGTTGCGTTAAACCTCTCCATTACACCATTCCCTTTTCTCTAACATACACATTCACATAATAAACTCACACATGAACCAACTCTATTCAATCTGCTCGCCATCACCGAGCGATATACGAGTACAGATAGAACTCAAGCCGTGAGCAAACAGTCGAATGTAAACAGGTCCGCGGCTGTTGGAACCGACTCGACACTCGTGCAAATCACATTTCGGCTGAGAGCTGCCGTTTCAGTGTTTCTCACTTGATGGCTTGATATCGAGCTAGGAAGAGGTTTCATGATGGTTCTCCAAGCACCTGTCTACTCCGAGGGAGCACTCAGCGTCGGCAAAACTGTTGACCCCCCCTCCCTCACTTAGTAGAATTGTAACAACTTCGAGAGTTAACAATTTAACGGAGAACGGAAACTTCTTTGAATGAACAAATAATGAACATCCTGCAGCTATCATGGATGCCTGAGCACTACTGAAAGGCAAACCAGAGTAAGGCAGTGACAGAAAGGGGATGAAGCCGTTTTCGGGGCTGTAGGTTATCCCATCGTTGGCTTGCCGGCTTCATTGTTGTTTAATCTTCAAATTCATAAGAGTTGTGTAAAAAGTTTAAATTGAAGGAATCATCGAAATCGATTTGCCACTAAACTCTGCAGGAACAAGAATTCTCCATTCTTTTCACCATTATTCCCAACAAAACCCATCATTCTTCGTAATCGGACTCTTCTTTTGGATGCGGTCTTGGACTTCAGTAGAAGGCTGTAGCTTTTTTATTAGGAGGTATTCCGTAGGGATAATATCATCCCTACACTTCTTGGTCCAACTTTCGGTTGGATATCTTCATCATCTACCCGAATTCTTAGGGATGGATTTGTTTGCTTGTCCGGCTTTCAGCTGCTTGAAATTGGTCACAGCTCCAATTCAAAGTCCTCCTTCTAAAACATGGTCACTTCATCGCTAGATTTTTAAAATTTACATGCGCATGCATGCGTTAGGGGATAGCATTTTCCAATGGCCTCAATGATAAACACTTATGACATTGAAGTAACTTCGAAAGGGGCAGGGTTCGTTCGTGCACACCGAAGCACTCGTGACTAACCTTTTGGAGTCTTAGCTGGTGAGCACTTGAACTTCTGATCTATCTTTGAATCGCATTCCATTTCTGAATGATCCATCTGACAAAAACTAGGGTCAATGGCTTCTGGTGATGAGGACTTGAGCAAATGGGGTGTGCGCATGGGTCGGAAAAACTGTTTATTGTTATTTTTAATCTAAACTGGACCTATTTCTGAGAATTTTGACACCAACCGCGACCTTCTAGCGTAAGAAGACCTTTTTCTGTGGTTTTTCAAAGTTTCGAATGTTTATGACGTCACAGTGGGCTGGGGGGTCCCGCTCAGGCGGGAGGAGCGCGTGACGTTATAATCATTCGAAACTATGAAAAATCATAGAAAAAGATTTACACATCCAAAAAGAGAACGGATGGTGTCAAAATTCTCAGGATGAAGTTATTATGAAGTTATATGAAAAATTATTTTAAAAAATCAGGCACACCCCCCATTGTACGACACAGCTAAGCCCCCACAGGTAAGTGCCTAAGACTGCCAGAAGAGTCCAGAATCGCGGTAACTAAGCGACAGGTCACTATAAATGTGTCATTGGAAATGGAAGTAACTGACGAAAGTCATTTATGAGGACACGACAGAAAGAGTTGTTTGGCACTTCCACCATTCTGTTAGAGAGATGTCCAGTACGCCCTTTTGTCAGTGCGGCATCTACAACCGTGGCAGTTACGCCTTTTTTACTCGGTTCACCCAAAAGTTTCTAAGGAGTGTGAAGTGCTATTGAAAGTGGTGAAAGCTCAAATACCCAAATTTATAGATATATGTCCCTTACGATGTGAGCTTATCAAATCACCACCTACTATCATGCAACTAACTAATCTCACTCTCCCATTCACTTCGAACTTATCTAGTGATGAGCACAAAGGAAAATTAGAGTACATTATTTGACCACTCAATACAAAGTGAGACCTAGAGATTGACAAAACTTCTTTAAAAATAATAAAATGTTTGGAGAATCGGAATTTTGCGGGGTGGCAACCTTATCCATTGATATCCTGTATAGTAATATTATAGTAGTATCGTAATATCAGTGATGAGGTCTTCAGGGAGTATGTTGTGTAGTCTCCATAAACGGGCATAATTGGAACTTCCGGCTCAAAGTCAGGTTTAAACTTATAATGAAATCACCAACTGATAATCAGATTCAGGACCATACTGTCATGATTTCTCTATTGTCAATTCGAATGAGAATATTAAGTTTCCTCTTTCGAAATTCCCACAATTGAGATTCTTCATTTGAGATCAATTTTAATTAGCACACCCGTGTTCGGACTGCACACTAACGAGGACCCACATTACACACTAACATGTCACACGGACCCACGCCAAGTTAGAGAACCAATTCTTAGAGAACTCAGGTGGGGCTGCGAACTTCTGTAATCTCCAGGTGCAGCACCCAAACTTTCCGTAGGCTAGTCCTGACCTGGACTTGGGAAGGAAGAAGCCGTATGTGTGCTTTGTGTACAACATCTCTCCTATTCCCTATCCGATTCGTTAAGTTCTCCTCATTCGTTCTTCTTCTCATATAGAGAATATCCCATGAACTGGTTTTGAACTATTTACAGAAGTCTGCAATTCCAACTTTTAATAAACCATCAACAAGAATAAGGCAAAAACTGAAAAAAATATATTTTCAAAATTGGGTTCAACGTTAACTTTTCGCATGAAACGTACCTAAATTTGGCCTAAATGTCATCATGCATACTACATATACATTCCATTCGACATGAGGTATTGAATTGAACATCATTAGACAGTTGACCCGATGACACACAATGGTCGCAGGAACAAGATTTGTCTTGATTTTAATTTATACTTTAAGATAAAGGATATAGCAAAAATACCTAAAATAGCTAACATATCACTCGGAAAACTAGGAAAATATTGACAATCGGAAACATCCAAAATTGTTATTCTATAAAAACGCTGCAAATCATTGCCCAAAGGTTTACTATATTCTGTATAGATCACCATTCTCTATAGATCCCTCCCTACCAACCGTAGGTACCTACTGCCTACTAGGGCACTCTTGAAAATTTCAACCCCAATTTTCACCCTTTAGAAGTGACTGACATCAACCAAAAGCTTCGCGACACAACTAGACCCCAAATGGAGCCCATATACCAAATTTGAACCAAATCGGTCCAGTGTTGCTAAGAAAAGTGTCGCTTACGGCGGACGGACGGAAAATTTTTTATTCGATTTTCGGATTCTACGTACCTTGAAACGTGAAACATCAAATTTTTTTTTTGGGGGGGGGGGGGGGTTAAAATTTGTTTTCTTGCTCGATTCCAAAGGCTCATTATTGGAAATATGAACCAAAAGAGACCCTGAAACAAACCACTGTTGACTGCTGACTGTGAAATTGTGGTCGACTAGAAAACCAATACCGAAGGTTTCGAGCTCTCAACGTCACCGCGTTCGCACACCTTCAACAACATGGACTTGACACTAAAATACGGATATGGATCAATTACAATTTCACGTCTTTGAAAGTGAATTCTGCGCGAAACAAGGGATTCATTTTGACATTTTCAAATTTTTAAGAAGTTGAAAAACCTTTCTCTAGTAGAAGACTTTTGCAAACTCTAAAAACGACACAGGTTGAACGAATATAAGATGGAAACAGCCCAAAGCCATTAGGAAACCGATTTCCTATTCAAAAAGAGAATTTCACGAGTAGTTTCTCTTTTGGCTTATTACCTTTGAAATCGAGCAAGAAACAAATGATCACCCCGCCTCCCCAAATTTCGCTTCTCAACAATATTACTCCAGTTCGAGTTGGAGTTTTTATACACACAGACAGATCTCGACGTGCTCTACATGGATGTAGAGTTGTCACACTCCCATCAATCAATAGATAACACGAGTTAATTACAGTGCTAATCTGAGCTGGCAAGCGAGGGACCCACCAACAGCAGCGTGAACTTACATGGCTAAGTATAGTTTCAGAGAATGTAACATTAAATTCATAAATTATAGTCCCCCGCTATGTTGAAATTGTCGGAAAGTCTTTTCTTTTTACCGGATTTTCGTCGAAAAGATAGCTGATTTTTTTATTTTTTATTTTTTTACGGTAATAGACAAACCGCTTGACAACTTGAAGTAATATTTCAATAGTACAGTGAACTGAAGTTCTACTTCAAATCGTATGTAGGCTCCATTTGGGGTCTAGTTGTGCCCCGAAGATTTTGGTTGATGTAGGTCATTTCTAACTGTTCAAAAATGAATTTTGAAATTTTGAAAAAGGCCTAACTCAAAAAAATTCGATATAAAGGTATTGTTTTTCCATCGATTTAAGATTCTATAGAATTTTTAGAATTTTTTGAGACCACGCGGAGCTCTGTAGGACAAACCGTTCGCTCCCTACTAGAATTTAAGGTTTGGACGTACGATAAATCAGAAACACGAGTGTGAATCACAAAAGAGGCCTAATCTCCGTTCAAATTGTAGCTGACCGAAATGGGATCGATGTTTTTCTTCATGTTGGATGGTTGGTGGCTTTGCAGGTAAGTGATCAATATAGAAAATAATAAACCATTATGTAATAACTTGCAGCGTTTTTTTTTTTTTTTACCTACCACCTTGATCGAAAAAACAATACCTTTATTACTTCGCTCATATAGTACCATATTTCAACCAAATCGGTCGATGGTTGCTAAGAAAAGTGCCGCATACGGCGGACGGTAAACGGACGGAAAAATTTGTATTCGATTTTCGGATTGTACGTACCTTGAAACGTAAATCAAAGAATTTTGAGTGGGGGGGGGGGGTTACATTTTTTTCTTGGTCGATTCCAAGCGTTCATTTCATGACAGGGTTCATTTCAACGTTCAATCATGCCAGAACTTGACCTCCTACTTGAAAAAAAATACAAACTTATTATAAACCGTTGTGTAATAATTGCAGGTTTTTGGGTTGATTGCAGCTCATCTTTCTGTACGACTGAAACATCCACGATGCAGTCATGGTCATCGACGATATTATGCAACTACGATCTCCAACTGACTCCTATAGAGAGACTTCGCTTTCGTTACAGAAACTCCAAATAGTTACCATTACCAGATGGGTAACACGGGCTGGGAGGTCGTTGAACGAGATGGGCGGGAGTTGGACAAATCGTTGCGGTCAGCTCGCGTGATGTCGGAACTCCCGACCTGTAGTTCTCTCTCTTTCATCCGACAGTCATTACGACCAGGTGGCTTCGAATTTGAATGAAAAAAGGAGCATCCAGGGCGTCGGCTTCGAGCGATGTCAAAAGACTCTTCATAGCTGTCGAATTTCGTACGACGATCGTTTTCGATTTGATGAACGTAGCGTAATACAATTTATTCTGAAATTTCTACGTAACGAATAAATCAAGTTAATTGATCGAAATATAAATTCAATAAATTCCACAGCGAGAACCCCATAACTATATTATAACACAGGCATAACATATGAAACGAAATCGCTATCCTTCTCTCTATCTCTGTTCCTCTGTTCACTCACCTCTTTTTCGCTTCTCCGACAAATTTATTGAAATGTATTCCGCCGACTGCAGAACTGGTGGAAGGGGAAGAAGGGTTTTTTGGTTCTATTTCTGATTTATTGGCCTTAATTTACAATACGGGCTATCAGTGGAGCGGCTTCTCTAACGAGTGTTTGATTTATGATATCGAAAGCCGTCGCGCCGCGGATAAGCCTCCATCCAGGGAGGGTGGGAAGTGTAGTTGAGCCGCTTCCTCCCCTAATTAGCGTCCGTCCGCGTTACAACTTTAAATAAATAGGCCGAGTCTGCACGAGTTACGACGGCTGAGATTCTCATCGATGGGGTGATGAAATATTTTACCGTAATAATGGCGTTTAGCTTCCTCTGAGTTCTTGCCTCTCTTTTTAGACCCGTTTTAAAGTGTTTAATGTTTCAGTCTCGCCGAACGACTGGCAAATATTTAGGTGCACAATTTTATCAATATTCTGATCATTATTGTTTCCAATCTACCAAGGGAGCCGAAGCATTGTTCTCACTTTTTAAGGTTAAAAAGAATGTTCTCCAAAATCAAAACTTCCACTCGATTTTTACGTTTTAGGTCTTCCTGAACAATTTTGGTTGGTGGATATTTTTTTCTGTCAGTCTGTCTGTGATGAAATCCTTGTAACGAGCAGAGTCATTCCGGTGTCTACCGCTATTCAAAACTGTCAACTATCAGGACTGGGGTCATCCAGAAATATACGTCGTTATTGCCTAGCTTTCGGAAAACATATTTCCATTATGAGGACTTAATGGCAGGCAA
This sequence comes from Apolygus lucorum, assembly GCA_009739505.2. Lineage (NCBI taxonomy): Eukaryota > Metazoa > Arthropoda > Insecta > Hemiptera > Miridae > Apolygus > Apolygus lucorum. Next base: position 23,708,843 of record CM019179.2, read on the forward strand.
ATATGAGGAGAGGGCACCAACCAACCCATATTATCCATCCGGTTCTCACGCAATTAGCAATAAACGAAAATAGGTCAAAACTTTCAAAGTGAGTATAGCAACAGTCTCTTTCCAAAATCAATAGATTAAACATTTTAGGGGTATAACAAATAGCTAACTAGCAAAATTTATTGTGGTAAACATTTGGAAACAATTAAAAAACCACTTATGGCAAACTAAAAGTTGGAAACAAAACAAAATAAATAAAATGTATGGAGTATTTTAGTTTGTTTCCAATATTTAGTTTGTCAACTTTCAAAGTAAATGTAACAACAGGCTCTCAACAAAAATAGTAGATTTAAAATTTTATACATATAAAAAATAGATTTATAACAAACAAAATTTATTGTGGAAGGTACCTAAGCATTCAAAAACTATTAAAAACCAACTTATAGCAAACTAAATTTTGGAAACACAAATAAAATAATATAAAATGTATGGAGTATTTTATTATTTTTTTTTTAAATTTAGTTGGCCATAAATGTTTATTAATCGTATTTGAATGCTTACCACAATAAATTTTGCCTGTTATCTCTCTTTTATACGCCATAAATGTTTATTAATCGTATTTGAATGCTTACCACAATAAATTTTGCCTGTTATCTCTCTTTTATACGCCTAAAATTTTAAATCTATTTTTTTATTGAGAGCCTGTTGCTACATTTACTTTGAAAGTGTTGACCTATTTTGGTTCATTGCTAGTTGAGTCAGAGCCGGATGGAGAATATGGGTTGGTTGGTGCCCTCTCCTCATGTTTGACTGTCATTACGCCCTGATTGTGGAAATATATTTTCCGAAATCTAGGCAATAACGGCGTATATTTCTAGATGACCCCAGTCCCGATAGTTGACAAATCTTTATACGTTGGGCCGATACACACAACAGCTATTCAAAACCCTCTAGCCGGTTTATATCCTTGGAATTCAATGGAAATCTGGATCTCCGCCTCAGTGTGAGCCAAATTCGAGACAGGTAGTCCATCGACTGAGATGCCAACATCTCATCCATCCCTGGGATACCTGCTCTGAATAAATGTTAAAGAGCAATGGCGACATTGTGCAGCCCTGTTTGACTCCTTTTGCAGGAACAGCTCCATCCACACCGATCTTTGCTTTCCGGCCCCAATACAAGTTTTTAATCAATCACAAGTCCTAGAAGTCCAGGCCTATTTCTTGCAGAACACGAACAAGCCTCCCAAGCCGCACGTCATCATATGCCTTCTCAAAATCTCATGGATATTGGGACCGAATTTCTATCCATAATCACCTAAACATTATAAACATTATATACATTTTCCGAAGTTTGAATTAAAATCATCACCAACGTTACGTTACATAATTGCATTGTTTTTCTGATATTCGTGTCTGTCCTGTTGGGTCTCCTTAGCCCACGAAATTCACCATTGGAGACAGGAGAGGAGGTGCGTGCAAGTTATCATGATCGAGAGATTCTTTTGGCTTCACCCACCAAATGACACTCGCATGTGCCGGTGGCGCCCGGTGTAACGGAAAACTAGACACGGATACCTCGTAATATCAGATGACACGGAGGAGGGCACTTGACACTTGACCTTCATCACCCTCAGAAACTCTATCCGACGGCTTTAATGCCACTCTGACCCGGCTGATACCGACCCTAATCACCCCTGTAATGCATCTCCACGCGATATTTGGCCGCCGTTGCAACAGTGGACGAGGAACAAATTTATGTTAAAATCGTTCTTTAATGTTCTTCTCGTTAAAAATTAACACGTAATCTTCTTTAAAGGAGTTTTCGTGAGTTTGTTTCCTCACTATCAAAGAGGAAGAAGCTTTGAATGAGGAATTTTACCGAATTCTGTTTGCATTTTTCCTGAAAAGTTAACGGTGTGGGATAGATGAAAAGCGGGCTGATTTCGGAAAATATGTCTCCTGTTATTTTTGGGAGACAATCAAAATTTTTGATTTCAAAACTAACCGGGAAAACAGACGTGCAGCGGGAACGCTCGCTGATTGGGCTGTTCGGATCGCCGTCTCCTCCCAGTGTTGCCCATTGGAACGACGAAATCGTGTTTTCTAGGAGAAAAGTTATCAAACAAAAACAGGGGAAACCTAATTTTCCCCATCTTGCTTTTTCTATTTTTTTCTTCAGTTTTTCGATTTCGAACTTTACTGCTTCGTGAAATTTTGCAACGGGGGACTATAGATTTCTCGATCTCAGCGCTTCAAGCGACCATAAATGAACTATTCCAGGATGACGTAATTTTCCCGGTTTTTTTAAACATTCGTATTTTCTACACTGTTTTGTTTATTCGTAAATTAGGAAGTTCGGGCTGAAAGTTTGCCTTAGGAGGTTTTTCGAGTAGCTGAATCCGATTTTGGGGTCAAAAATAGGAAATTCTGACATGGTGAAATTCCTCATTCAATGAAGCATAATAAAAACGCTGCAAATCATTGCTCAAAGGTTTATTATTTTCTGTATAGATCACCCTTCTGTATAGATGACTGGTTCTCCATCAATAGCACCTACCACCATCTGTATTCTCCCTTGACCTTCCCTCTCAAATTTCAGGTTCCTGCGTTCAACAGGAGAGGAAATGGCCTTGGAGCTCACTCAGCTGATCAGTGACCACTCAGGCACCTTCAGCATTCTCCATTGACCCGCCCTCTAAAATTTCAGCTTCCTGCGTTCAACAGGAGAGAAAATGGCCTTGGAGCTCACTCAGCTGATCAGTGACCACTCATGCGCCTTCAGCATTCTCCATTGACCCGCCCTCTCAAATTTCAGGTTCCTGCGTTCAACAGGAGAGGAAATGGCCTTGGAGCTCACTCAACTGATCAGTGACCACTCAGGCACCTTCAGCATTCTCCATTGACCCGCCCTCTAAAATTTCAGCTTCCTGCGTTCAACAGGAGAGAAAATGGCCTTGGAGCTCACTCAGCTGATCAGTGACCACTCATGCGCCTTCAGCATTCTCCATTGACCCGCCCTCTCAAATTTCAGGTTCCTGCGTTCAACAGGAGAGGAAATGGCCTTGGAGCACACTCAGCTGATCAGTGACCACTCAGGCGCCTTCAGCATTCTCCTTTGACCCTGCCTATCAAATTTCAGGTTCCTGCGTTCAACAGGAGAGGAAATGGCCTTGGAGCTCACTCAACTGATCAGTGACCACTCAGGCGCCTTCAGCATTCTCAAATGACCAGCCCTCTCAAATTTCAGATTCCTGCGTTCAACAGGAGAGGAAATGGCCTTGGAGCTCACTCAGCTGATCAGTGACCACTCAGGCGCCTTCAGTATTCTCCATGAAGAATGCTTTTATTTGGGCGAACGATGTTTCGCTGCATAGTGCAATCTTGGGGCTGTTGTTGGTGTTGATCGTCGAGGTAGGTGTAGTGTAGGTGGTCAAGGGTTTCATTTATTTTTTCTAGTCGCGGAGTAATGGCAAAGGGGCTCCGTCTTCTAGCCCGAGACCTGTTGGACTGTTCCAGTGAGGGTTTAGGCCCCTCACTTTCATTCTTGAGCCCCGCATTCTCAAATTCACTGCCCTTATAAGAGCGAATTGAACTCTCGTTCGGACCCATCCTATCACTTGTGATCTGGGCTTGGCCCACTTTTCAGATAGGGTTGACGCCAACCTGTGAAGGAATTGATCGAATTCCCTGTGAAGCACTCCCTCACAAGAGCTGACTAGTGGGGAGAAAGAGCCTCGATGGTCTTCTGCCGCTCCGTCGTACTTCCGATGCTTCTCTCTGGCAGCAGTGTCGGCTATTGAGCTCCAGTCTTGAGACAGGTAAGAGGAGGCGTCGGCATTTATTATGCGGTTGTCAAAAAACGCAACTCTCTCCCTGTCCCAGACCCCGTGAGCTTTGAAGTCTGCCACAAGTCCAGGCATCCCTCCTGTTTCTTCTTGCAGGACTGGCTCTAGCATCACTCCCCGCCAAGCAAGTGCTGCCATGCTTGCACATTCGTCTCGAACGGCGTCATGACCCTGCTTCACTAGGCCTCCTTTTTTGCAGTTAAGCGCATGGGTCACACTCATCGCACTCCCACATCCATCGCAATTAATGGGGAGCCCTTCGATTTCCCAACCATATCTGTGATGGAGTGCGTCTCTGAACTGCTGAGCGGAGAGATCAAACCCATCGGATTTTAGAGGGAGCACGGTGAGCCACTGGGATGCGTTGCCTTCGACTATTCTGTTCAGTTTTCGCTTTGCATCCAGTGGGAGTGCACCAATGATGGAATCTCTTCTCGCTAGCTCTCTTTCTTTTTTCTCCAATTTTCTCATCTTGTGCTCTTCTGAGAGATGTACTTCATGTTGAGTGGAGTCGATTCTCCATTGATTGTCAGTATTCTCCATTGACTTTTGATTATGGAAATTTGATTACTGGTTACGCAGAAGGCAAAACTGTATACAAATCGAAGAAATGAACAGCGATCGCATTTTAGTCAGAAAAATTTCAACGGAGATTAGACTCTTTTGCGATTCACACTCATGATTCTGTTTTATCGAAGGAAAACCTTCAAGTACTCGTAGGGACCGAACGGTTTGCCCTACAGAGCTCCGGGGGGTCTCAAAATTTTTTAAAAATTCAGTACTATTTACAATTAGTGAAAAAACGATACCTTTATTTCGAGAGTTTTCGAGCTAGGGCACTCTTGAAAATTTCAACCCTTAATTGTCACCCCTTAGAAGTGACCTACATCAACCAAAAGCTTCGCGGCACAACTAGACCCCAAATGGAGCCCATATACCAAATTTCATCGAAATCGGTCCATGATAACTAAGAAAAGTGCCGCGTACGGCGTACGGCGGACGGACGGAAATATTTTGGTTTATTATTTTCAATAATATAAATATATAATAAGCCTTTGGAATCGAGCAAGAAAAAAAAAATTTTAACCCCCCCTCAAAATTTGATGTTTTACGTTTCAAGGTGCGTAGAATACGAAAATCGAATAAAAAAATTTCCGTCCGTCCGCCGTACGCCGTACGCCGTACGCGGCACTTTTCTTAGCAACACTGGACCGATTTGGTTCAAATTTGGTATATGGGCTCCATTTGGGGTCTAGTTGTGCCGCGAAGCTTTTGGTTGATGTAGGTCACTTCTAAGGGGTGAAAATTAAGGGTTGAAATTTTCAAGAGTGCCCTAGCTCGAAAACTCTCGAAATAAAGGTATCGTTTTTTCACCAATTTTAAATAGTATTGAATTTTTAAAAATTTTTGAGACCACCCGGAGCTCTGTAGGACAAACCGTTCGGTCCCTACGAGTACTTGAAGGTTTTCCTCCGATAAAACAGAATCATGAGTGTGAATCGCAAAAGAGGTCTAATCTCCATTCAAATTTTATCGGACTAAAATGCGATCGCTGTTCATTTCTTCGATTTGTATACAGTTTTGCCTTCTGCGTAACCAGTAATCAAATTTCCATACCTATCAAGCTTTCTATTTTTCCAATCGAGTGTGAAGCGTTTAGTTCTTTCTAAACTTGATTGTGAAGGTGTGAAGCCAGTATGGTGTGGTAGGTAGTACCTAGCTGGTAGGTAAAAAAAAGTTGGTAGGTAAAAAAAATGTTGGTGGGTAAAAAACGCTGCAAATCATTGCTCAAAGGCTTCTTCACTCCTCAGATCACTGATCAGCTGAGTGAGCTCCGAAGCCATTTTCAATCCTATTGAATGGAAGTGCTCTTCCAGGCGTCTCCAGCATTCGAGCAGATCTTCTTCACTCTTCAGATCACTGATCAGCTGAGTGAGCTCCGAAGCCATTTTCAATCCTATTGAATGGAAGTGCTCTTCCAGGCGTCTCCAGCATTCGAGGAGATCTTCTTCACTCCTCAGATCACTGTTCAGCTGAGTGAGCTCCGAAGCCATTTTCAATCCTATTGAATGGAAGTGCTCTTCCAGGCGTCTCCAGCATTCGAGGAGATCTTCTTCACTCCTCAGATCACTGATCAGCTGAGTGAGCTCCAAAGCCATTTTCAATCCTATTGAATGGAAGTGCTCTTCCAGGCGTCTCCAGCATTCGAGGAGATCTTCTTCACTCCTCAGATCACTGATCAGCTGAGTGAGCTCCAAAGCCATTTTCAATCCTATTGAATGGAAGTGCTCTTCCAGGCGTCTCCAGCATTCGAGGAAATCTCCTTCACTCCTCAGATCACTGATCAGCTGAGTGAGCTCCGAAGCCATTGCTCAAAGCAAACCAAAAATTTTATGTTTCGCGTTTCAAGGTACATACAATTCGAAAAATAGAGGGAAGGTCAAGGGAGAATACAGATGGTGGTAGGTGCTATTGATGGAGAACCAGTGATCTATACAGAAGGGTGATCTATACAGAAAATAATAAACCTTTGAGCAATGATTTGCAGCGTTTTTATTCGATTTTCGTATTCTACGTACCTTGAAACGTAAAACATCAAATTTTGAGGGGGGGGTTAAAAATTTTTTTTTCTTGCTCGATTCCAAAGGCTTATTATTGAAAATAATAAACCAAAATTCAGCATAAATTTCAGCATAATTTCAGTAAATTTTTGGTTTATTATTTTCAACTAGCTGAAAAGCCTGCTAAAAGCAGGCAAAAAATTGTAGATATGTAAAAAAAATTTGATGTCGCGGCCTGGAATCGAACCCGGGACCCCCACGTTCGTGCGACATACGTACGTACGGTTGGCGTTTTATGTATATAGATAATAAGCCTTTGGAATCGAGCAAGAAAAAAACATTTTTAACCCCCCCTCAAAATTTGATGTTTTACGTTTCAAGGTACGTAGAATCCGAAAATCGAATAAAAAAATTTCCGTCCGTCCGCCGTACGCCGTACGCGGCACTTTTCTTAGCAACACTGGACCGATTTGGTTCAAATTTGGTATATGGGCTCCATTTGGGGTCTAGTTGTGCCGCGAAGCTTTTGGTTGATGTAGGTCACTTCTAAGGGGTGAAAATTAAGGGTTGAAATTTTCAAGAGTGCCCTAGCTCGAAAACTCTCGAAATAAAGGTATCGTTTTTTCACCAATTTTAAATAGTACAGAATTTTTAAAAATTTTTGAGACCACCCGGAGCTCTGTAGGACAAACCGTTCGGTCCCTACGAGTACTTGAAGGTTTTCCTTCGATAAAACAGAATCATGAGTGTGAATCGCAAAAGAGGTCTAATCGCCGTTCAAATTTTATCTGACTAAAATGCGATCGCTGTTCATTTCTTCGATTTGTATACAGTTTTGCCTTCTGCGTTACCAGTAATCAAATTTCCATATCAAGCTTTCTATTTTTCGAATCGAGTGTGAAGCGTTTAGTTCTTTCTAATAAACTTGATTGTGAAGGTGTGAAGCCATTATGGTGTGGTAGGTAGTACCTACCAATAGTTGGTAGGTAAAAAAAAGTTGGTAGGTAAAAAAATGTTGGTGGGTAAAAAACGCTGCAAATCATTGCTCACTGATCAGATCACTGATCAGCTGAGTGAGCTTCGAAGCCATTTTTAATCCTATTGAGTGGAAATACTCTTCCAGGCGTCTCCAGCATTCGAGAAGATCTTCTTCACTCCTCAGATCACTGATCAGTTGAGTGAGCTCCGAAGTCATTTTCAATCCTATTGAATGGAAGTGCTCTTCCAGGTGTCTCCAGCATTCGAGGAGACCTTCTTCACTCTTCAAATCACTGATCAGCTGACTGAGCTCCGAAGCCATTTTCAATCCTATTGAACGCAGGAGCTGAAATTTGAGAGGGAAGGTCAAGAGAGAATACAGATGGTGGTAGGTGCTATTGATGGAGAACCAGTGATCTATACAGAAGGGTGATCTATACAGAAAATAATAAACCTTTGAGCAATGATTTGCAGCGTTTTTTTCAAACGTGTGATCTCTTTAATTAATTTTTCTACCACATATTTATTGTAACATTGAGCAAAAAGTTGGGATATTATTGGTTTTCAATGGTGGTGGATCCAAATTTGATGTCAAAAACCTGAATTTCCGACCCATCGAAATACCCCATTCATTATCCATGTCTGTTTACGTCTGATTCAACTATACAAAATCGTTGCATAATTTGATTGAATTTTCAGGGTTGATCTGCTCAAATGAGAGAAAAGGCTAGTTGGGATTTGACACAAAGATGATCCGTATGAATATAGATGCGTTGCGATCAATCACTTCAACGTAACCGAAACAAACATCTGCATAATCGAGAACAGATTGTCGATCATGTTGAGGTTAGACAATACAAAAAATTATTAACACAATCCTTTAGCTTTCTAAGGCACATCAAAGAGCCCTGAAATTAAGTACAAAGCTGCTTGAAGACCTCTAGAAGTGATTGGAAGTTCCAGATGGTTGAGTTATAATGGATTTTTATAATTTTCAGGGTTCTATGACAGTTCATAAATTCAAAATTGAGGAGGGGAAGAAGTGAAAATGTTGGGAAATCATAAAGTATAAACTCAGAATAGCTTGAAAGAAATAAGTACAGAAAGTACCAATGAGTTCTGTGATCGGACTGTAACAAGACTGACTTGTAAATTATTTTCAATAGCGAACCTTTGGAATCGAGCAAGAATTTTTTTCCTCTCAAAATTGGATGGTTTTAAGGTTGGTAGAACCCCAAAATCGAATAAAAATTATCCGTCGGTCCACGGTATGTGGTACTTTCCTTTTTCCCAAGGACCGATTTTGATGGAATTTCGTATATGAGCTCTAGTTGTGCCGCCAAGCTTATGGTTAGTGTCAGTCAAAACGCTCTAGCTCAAAAACTTCTGATACAAAGGAAGTGTTTGTTTCACTGATTTAAAATTGATTAGAGACCAACCAGAGCCCTGTAAGTAGGAAAAAACCGTTCGCTCCCCATCAGAATGGTTGTCATCAATCAGAAAAACTAGTGTGAATCGTGAAAGATTGTTCACTGACGGCAATAGGCCTAATTCCGTTCAAATTATAGCTGATAAAATTCTTCGAATACCTGGTTTGTTTCTTCGAATGGATTTTCACGTCTCTCAGTTTTACTCAGAACAACATTTCGTAATGAAGGGATTCACAGCTCTCGATTAGCGATGATATTATTAAAAGGTAGGTGGTATAATGGAATTTTCTATGCAGAAAATGATAAAACATCGTGTAATGATCTGCAACGTTTTGCAATGAAAAAAAAATTACAATTTTATTTTATTTTTATTCATACGTGCTGGAACTTAATACTAGAGTTGCCTTCAGCTAGTTGGTTAGAACTTGAATGTTTTTGAGTATTCCAAAATGAGTTCTCGCGAGATGATTTTTCAATCCTTAATGGCCAAAAGTTTAATTAAATTGCTGTAAGACATGAACATGACTGCTGTTAAGAGAGGAAAAACAACCTCCAGAGACTGGAATATCTTTGTTTTAAGTTATTTTGAGGGTGACAACATGAAATTATAAGTAATTCTATACGAATTTTTAAACAATTCGAAAGTCACTACTTAATTTACAGGCCTTGTATACTTCAAAGTGAAGAGAATAACCCCACGTAGAAATCAACGTACAATACTGTCGAAAAATTAATTTCTTGTTAACTCAGGGCGTTCTCTGTAGGTGAAAGATTCTTTAATTCACCGCCGAATAAAGTCAAGATTGGTTCTGATCACTTTGCCAATCTACTCAGCGGAACACGGATATAATATCACTCGAGATTTATGATAATTTGTCTCCTGGCTGCTGCCCCTCTGTTTTAGGCCTTCGTGCCCCCTCAAAGATCTGGCCGAAGTGGTCGATAAGCCCTAACAGTCGCCTCCGACCTCCCCAGACGTAAATTTTAATGAGCAATTAACTTCCACCCCTCGCAACCCCCTTGTCATGATTTAGGCACTATAATGAGGGCCTATCGTTAATAATCCCGGCTTCTCTTACCCCTGAACCCGTAACCGAACTCGAAACATAAAATCTGCTTAATTTAATCCTTTCCATAACATACTGTTTATTAGTTCGAACTGTTAACAACCAAGGAGCCACAAGTAACTTCTACCTCTAACACCACTATAATTACTGTTTCATACATTTCAATAGGTAGGTACCAAAAAAGTTTGTCGATGTAATAATGTTTTACGATGTGCATAAATTCGATTGAAGAGTGAGAAGAGATTTAGAACCAAATATGACATCAATGCACACGAAACTGACGAACTGGTTTATTGGTGGGAACAACTGAGTAAAATCGTAGAAACTGGCTCTACTTTTGATAATCTTCATTCACTAAGCTCTGAGTAGTGTCATTAAATTCTTAAAAACCGTACCTATTTTAAATAAAAAAAAAGACCATACCTGTACATTGAAAGTGTTCAAGCTTTGAAAATGCTTTCCCCACTTTTTACCCCTCAGAGGTGACTGACAATAACCAGAAGGTTCGGTGCACAACTAGACCCCAAATGGAGCTGATATACCATATAATCAAAATCGATCCATGGTAGCTGGGCAAAGTGCCACAGAAGGGAGAGTTCTATTCGATTTTTGGATTCTACTATCATCAAACGTAAACCATACATTTAGAAGATACATGCAGAATCAACCAAAAATGGTCTATTCAGACGGAATTCTTGAACTTCCGTACACACAAACAAACATTATCGGATACTACTTAACATAACTTTAAAAACAGCTGCATCAGTATTCAGAAACGCATAGTTATATGGACTTCTTTGGGGTCTAGTAGTGCCGCGAAGCTTTTAATTGATGTAGGTCACTTTCTAAGGAATGGAAAATAAGGGCTGAAATTTTCAAAACCCAAAAACCTCCAAAAACTCAAAAACGTCCGATATACAGAATGACCCATAATATGGGTATAACAACATATTATGTTATTAACATATTATATTATCCACCAAACTTCGGGAGTAGTTTCTGCAACTAATTTGCAACAAAAAGTGTCTCATGACAATTTTCTTTTAACCCCCTTAAAATCCGACTTTTTTTACTTTTAAGATTTTTTTAGTGTTTTCGACCTCACACCATTCAAACGGTCGAAACTCCCTTAAGTAAATTAGACTCAAAAATTAAAAATAAGGATATCGTTGGAAAGAGCGAAAACATTTTTCAATACATGAGCCGTTGACCAGTCGAGAAAAACAAAACGCTAGAGTAGTATTTTTACCTCAAACTTGAAAAATAGTAAATTGACAAATTTTAATGTTTGAGATAAGAAAAACTACTCTAGCGTTCAGTTTTTCTCAATTTGTCAACGGCTCATCTATTGAGAAATTTCATACTCTTCCTAACGGTATCGTTATTTTTAATTTTTGAGTGCAATTTAAGGGAGTTATGACCGTTTTAAAGGTGTAAGGTCGAAAACACGAAAAAAATCTTAAAAGTCAAAAAAGTCGGATTTTAAGGGGGTTAAAAAAATTGCTATGAGACACTTTCTTACTAAAATTAGTTGTATAATTGACTCTCAAAGTTTGGTGAATAACATATGGGACACCCTGTATAAACGCATTGTTTTTTCATCAACTAAAAATAGTTTTGAATTTTTACATTTGAATGAGACTACTCAGAACTCAGTAGAACCAACCGTTCAGTGCCTAAAAAGACTTGAAGTTGGGATAATAAAGCAGTAACACGAGTGTAAATCGTAAAAGAGGCCTAATCTCTGTTCAAATTTTAGCTGATGAAAGTCTTGTCTTGAAAATTTTAGAAAGTTTGAGTTTCTCATTCCAATAAATGCAATGAAATTAATCCCATCAAAACCATTTTGGCTTGACATCAAGGAGAAAGGAAATTTAATGCTCGTTACAATGGAATCCTCAGTTCCAAACTTACTTAAGGGTACAAGGAAATTTTTTCGAGTAAAAATTCGATTTTTTAAAAATAATTTTTTGTTAATGTGCATATAATCACGGACCAATTAAAAAAAATCATGAAAAAATTTGAACGAGAAGTGGGTCAAATAAATACGCAAACCGACCTGTGTCAGGGTTTGTGCTAGTAGAGTCCGGCGCTATACGCTGGACTGTCCGCATTTTCAAGACGATTCAGCACAGCACAAAACGAACGGATTTCACGGCACAAAACGGGACATAAAAATAGAAAAAGACGAGTAATTAACGAAACAAGAGATTTAGCTTCTTCTTCTTCTTTGTTTTCATCAAATCGAGTCACCTTGGAGCAAGTTGGAAGCGTTAGGAAACCGTATGATGACGTCATGAGATGAACATTGTTTAATTTCAGAAAATCGTGTTTCCTGAAAAATCGCGTTTTCTAGCACTCGTGTTCCTTTTTGTTGAGTTATACTGGACTTATCTCCTTGTTCTTTTTTTTTTACTTGTACGTCAGTATCTTATACACCAACTGTGCATAGGGATTGGCGTATTTTTCCCGACAACAAGATAAAAATGTGGTCCGTTTTGGTAGGATAGAGCCCTGATTTTGATGGCTTTTTCAAAAATCCGCCTTTCTTTCCTCAAGCGTTGTACGAATTTATCCTTTGCACCAGTTATAGAGCATAAGATGCTCGACAATATTTGAAAAAAATCAAGGTGATCGGTTGATTACAACCCGAGAAAACGGTACATACGTTTTACGGGAATTTGTACTCTCGGGGAAAATTTCCTTGTACCCTTAATTACTTATAGTAGTTACTGTCGTTTTAGTGAAAGGTACAAGTTCCAAATCTCGAAAAAAATCATAAATGGGAGAAAAGTCGGATTTCAAGTTCAGTAAAAAATATTATGTTTAAGGACGTTTTTTGTTGCAAAATAGTTGTAGTCGGACCTGAAGTACTGACTACATTATCTAAATTGAAACTAAAAAAAAACCATAATTACAGCGGTTTTAATAGTGTATAATTTATGCATAAATTTAGGGCTTTCCAACGAACGGTGAACGATTTTTCTACGAACCGTCTGACGAAGATAAAGTTCCGTAGCAACGACTTGATTTTTAGTGGATATCATTAAAAAATTTCGTGAGCAATTCTCGTGACGTTTTTATGTTTATGTGTCAAAGTAAAGACTATTTACATGTGGGTTCTACGAGTCTGGATAAATTAATGAGCAGAGTAGGTACTTTGTCGAAAATTTCGAAGTCAGAATTAGGGAAACTTTGAAAATTCGCTAATTCACTCGTGAAGGACGACTGGGATTTTTTGGCTTTATGAATGTTGTCTTATAGAATTTTTTCTCGGAAAAGTGGAACTCAACATCTCTTTTATAACCATCCTCGAACACTCCTTAAAATCAGTTGTTCCTTCCTATGAATAAGTTTCTTGCGATACTCAGTTGCGCTTCCATAGCAGCCAAGAATAAAATTTTGGAATGAAGACACCCACTTCCCTCGGATAGCTACGTTATTGCTGTAGTAGGTAAGTAGTTTTACTGAAAAAGCCTTGTTCTATTCAGACGGATGATCTATACGGTAAAATAATAAAAAATGGAGTAATAATTGTAGCATTTTCAACATAATGATAGAATCTACCTTCACCTTATCTCCAGTGGTGTTCATTAAGGCAAGTGTGATGTCTGAGGAGGTGAGTTGTGGCTCTGCACAGGTTCACCGTGACGTCACCGCCGCCTGCCACCAACACACGACACCCATTGATGTATCACACCGTCATCATGTCATCCCACAACCAGATTAACTGCGGTCTGCTCCCATCTATTCATTACCTGCACCCTATAGTGTGTGATTACCGACATTGATAACTCAAAATCCGAATCCGCTCTAATAAGGTTTTTGAGGTCAGGTACGGTCATTTTCAAAAACTGTAATAAGTACGTATGAGTTGATAGGTACGTTTGAGGTAGGTACGTATATTTTGAAAATCGAATATAAAAAGCTCATAGTTTGAACTAAAAGGTTGACAAACACAAACGGTGGATACAGCTTTCGTACAAGTACGCAACCACGAGAGACATTTTATGTCTTATGTTTAATAAATTGACAGCTTTCCAATGAGTGGTGAACGATTTTTGTGGGGTGGAAAATGAGGAAGTTAGTTTTCCCTAGGAACGATTGGTTGTACGTGAAAATCATCAGAAATTTCCGCGTAACGCTCCCCTCGTAACGCTCCCCGCGTGAAGATTTTTCATTTATGTGCCATAGTAAAGACATAAAATGTTAATAAACACTCACGATTTTAAATATTATATTGTTACAGTTAAAGGCACAAACCCAGGGGTTTATGATATGACTGCTGTCTGACAGCATACAGGTATTTTGAAATGGACCTTTGTGGGAAATCTGATATTCCACTATTTTTCGCTACGTGATTTTATTCGTCTAAGGAAACTTTACTAAAGAGTCTTACGGTGTCTGATAGTGTTTCTGTAAGATGAACATTGTAGTATTAATTTTACCTTAGGTAAATATTTCCAACAATTTTCATTTCCTCAAACTAAAATAGTTTATGGTTGGACACGATTTGTATTCGTATATTGGGTTGATAAATGTTTATTACCCGGTGAACAGTAAAATTGTAACACAGAATGTGTGTTTTTTGTTTCTTAGTTTGAAAATGTTTGTCATAAGATCTCTTAGTGATGAAATCAATTAATCCAACGGAGTGATAAGTAGAAAAGTTCCTGCCATAGTAAAAAAAAACTATGTAGAGATGCTGCTGATTCTGATTAACAAACTGAGCTCCTCCCTGATTGGCTGGGTGAGCTAAGTTTTCATCTCGGGCGCCTATTTAAAACTACTGATTCTTAACCCTAATCGGACCATGGTGTCACTAGTGACACTTTTTTTTTGAAAACTCAATTTCAATTTCTTATAACTTCCAGCGAAACATTGAAGTTTAGTTTTAGTTTTAACACAGAATGTGTTTTTGCGATGACCTACCGAAAAAAAATCGTCACGAAAAAGCGACAGAAAAAACCGTTACGCGCCTTTTATAATGATTTTCACGTGCAACCAAGCCGTTGGTAAGGAAATAGAACTCCCGCAGTGTTCATTGCACAGAAATTGTTCACCATTCGTTGGAAAGCTCTCAATTTATATAGTATTTTTCTTGTAGTTACATATTTATTTATATAACATTTATAGGGTTTTAGACCAAATTAAATGTCTAACAATTATTTATTTTATTATTGCCAAAGACTCCACATTTATTATTGTTGTTTTTTATTTAACGGATGACTAGCATCGCAAAAACACATTCTGTGTTCCCATGATTTCATACAGAGTATGGAAAAAGAAATAAACCGGGGGGTGCAGGGGGGCGGAGCCCCCCGCCGAGGCGCAAAGCGCCGAGTTTTCTCCCTTTGATTTATTATTCTCTGACATCGTCGTGAAAATGTGAAACGAAGTCTATTCGTCTGAGACACCTTTTTCTGTGGTTGAAAGTCGCATTTTTTGTCCTCTGAACATGATTAATTCCTGATATTCTTGTTTTATCTTCATTTGTTACTGAACAAAATTAATTCACTAAAACATTGGACAGTACTAATTTATTGTACACACATTTGGTACCATTGGTGACACCAAATCAATATTGCAAATGGGGCGCCAGTCCCATGATGTCACTGGTGCAACTGAAAATCTCAGGAATTCCACAGCTGTCCCGAGGTGTCAGTAGAGTAACTAAATTGAAATTGCCCTTTAAAACTTAATGGACAGAGCAGAAATTTTGAAACATTTTTTGTGAGCAATTGGAAGTTAAGAAATGAATTTATGACCAGAATTTTCCCAAAAATCGATGAAAAATGTTGTTGGTCCAATTAGGGTTAATAACCTTATTGCTCCTTATCGCTGAGCGAACTAAATTTGCTTCTGCAAATAGAATATTTTACTAACCTAATAGTTGAGTTGTAGAGATTCTCGAAAATGTCGTGTGCTCTAAAATCTATTTTGTATTGCTATTCCACTGTTTCATAATAAACCTTTATGTGCAATCACTGTGTTACACTGGTGGCAGAAGTGAACTGACCGCAAGATGCAGGGCACTAAGTCAAATGATAATGAAGGTATGTCGTTGAGGACAGATCGTGTTGTGGCTAATGTTGTTTGGGAACAAGAAGCCCAAAATGAGCTTCAATTGGAAGAGTTCCGCCAGACAATCATGGGAGAGGTGACAAACATGCTGCGCAACTTTTTTCAGGATATAAGAGATGAGTTTCGGGGTCATGACCTAGTTGAAGAGGGAAGTAACCAGCTACCACCAAAGTCATCTGCAATCCAAGACGACATCCGAGAGCCGGGCCGGGCAGTCACCACAGGATTTTTCAGGCCTGAGAAATTTGATGGTTCTCAACCCTGGGAGGAATACCAATCTCATTTTGAGACTGTTGCACGTTCCAATGGATGGGATAAGGTCATGATGGGTTCTGCATTGGCATCCTCTTTGACAGGCGTGGCACTTCCCATTCTTACATAGTTGGCTGGTTCCCAAGACTATGGCGAATTGGTAGCTGCCCTTACTTCACAGTTTGGGGACTCTAACCGTGCTCACCTTTACATGGACCGTCTTCGCGTCCGCAGCCAATTGCAAGGAGAGGACATTTCAGTATTTGCTCGAAAGGTGAGAGTCCTAGCTCGGAAGGTCCAGCCTGGGATCCCAAGGGACAGCATTGAGCTATTGGTAGTGTCCCAATTTGTTGAGGGGCTACGCGATGGGCGAGTTCGTGAACTAGTCATGCTAGGAGCCCCTAAGGATCTTCAGTCAGCCCTCAGTTTGGCCCTACGGAGTGAAGCCACTGTGTTACGAGCCCGACGTTCAACTGGTGCACCTCCAGTTCGAGCATAAGACATTTTACGTAAATATTTTATGAAGTATGTTTGTTGACAAAAATACATTTTGTGCTTCATTGGATTAATCCTTGATCATAACATTAACGATCCAAGGGTCTGGGGAGGTCTGCCAGATTTCATTCTATAATAAATGTACCATCAACAAAAATTTTAAGTCCCTCTCAAAATTTGTTGGTTTACGTTTCAACCGAAACTTTGGGTTACGTAGAATTCGGAAATTGTATCAGAAGCCCCCTTCAGTTCTAGTCATGGTAACGCCGAGTGTTCCCGGAGTTGCAACAGTATTTCATTACTAGCTGAAAAGCCTACTGAAAGTAGGCAAACACAATTCCTCCGACTCCTCCCGCCCCCAACTCCACTGACTCCTCCCACCCCCAACTCCTCCGACTCCTCTCGCCCCAACTCTTTCCGGCCTCATCTCCTCCCGCCCCCAACTCCTCCCGTCTACGATTCCGCCGACTCTCCCCACTCCCACGACCCCTCTAACCCCTCCGTGCATACGTACGTACATACGGTTGGCGTTTTATGTATATATATATGATTATCAGGACTGTATGGAATGATTATGAGCAGGCTTCTGAGGCTGACCCCATTGAGCTCTTTAGAAGGAACCCCAGTTAGCGTGAGTCTAATTTATGAGAGGCGGACTCAGGACGAATGGGCGATCTCAGGGCCGCCGCGGCGGGTCGCAGAAATCGGAATGAACGACCCTACAAAACCTTAAGCTTCCTTAAACCGCCCCAGGAGTGGGAGGGAGGGGAATAAAACGCGGGAACATAAAACAAGGAGGAACCCGCGGTTATATCTACTGAGCACGGCATGGGAGGGGGTTAAACCGGAGGGTTAGCGTTTACGGAGTGCGTCGAGGTTAACCGGACGGAGAGGAGAGGGGTTACTGGACGGCTAGGGTTACCGAAGGGGGGTTAGCTGTTGATATGCGGCCGCGAGTCGTCGCTGAGGGCGAGGTTTCGGTGATGAAGCGGTCGCAGGAAAAAAAAGAGCCGGCGGATTAGGGATGAAAACGGCGGGTAAATGGGAGGAGGAGGGACGAAGGAGGTTAAAAGAGTGTAAACGGAGAAAACAGTGGTTGGAAAGGAGGAGAGGGATAGTCCTACAAAAGTAAGGCCTCTGTCAGAGGGGAGGAATTGTTGGATCAGATAGTGGAAACTTACTGTAAGTTTCCAACAAACCTCTTCGACCTTATCTTTTCGATCTATCTTTTTGTCCCTCTTTTTTATATATTTTTCTTTTTATTTATTTTATTTTTTTCGATCGCAATTTCGCTTCCGAGTCTACCAAGGTAGCGGAAGTTTTGTTTTCACTTTTCAAGGACGAAAGAAAAAAAGTTCTCCAAAATCAAAATTTTCACTCGCGTTTTGCGTTTTAGACCTTTCTGAACAATTTTGGTTCCGTGTTTGTCTGTCTGTGTCTCTGTCATGAATTCCTTGTCCGAATATGGTCCGATTTCTATGAAATTTTCAGGGATTGTGCGGGTTGGTGTGTAGATAGTCCCCTATGAAAATCATCATCCCCGGGCTGATAGAAGCGACTGCGCATGCGCAAACGTGAATTCCTTGTAACGGCCATAACTTCTACATTTTCCATCCGATTTCAATGAACTTTCCAGGGATGTTACTGAGTAGTGTTTAGATGGTCCCCTATGAAAATCATAGAGAATGGTTCATCATAGAGGTATTCATTCATAGAGGGATGGTCCCCTGAGAGAATCTCAAATCCTGTTCATTGCATCACTAGGCATTCATTCATTCATTCACTAGGCCTCAATAGCTCAGAGGTAGCGCGTAGAATTATCCCCCAAGGGTCCCGGGTTCGAATCCCAGCCGAGGCTAAGCATTTTGGTTTATTATTTTCAATAATGAACCTTTGGAATCGACCAAGAAAAAAAAATTTTAACACCCCCTCAAAATTTGATGGTTTACGTTTCAAGGTACGTAGAATCCAAAAATCGAATAAAAATTTGGCCGTCCGTCCGCCGTACGCCGTACGCGGCACTTTTGCCACTTAGCATTGACCGATTTTGATGAAATTTGGTATGTACGCTCCATTTGGGGTCTAGTTGTGCCCCGAAGCTTTTGGTTGAGGTAGGTCGCTTCTAAGGGTTCCAAAATCAATTTTGAAATTTTGAAAACGCCCTAACTCAAAAAATTTTGATATAAAGGTATTGTTTTTCCTTCAATTTAAGATTCTACAGAATTTTTAGAATTTTTTGAGACCAAGCGGAGCTCTGTAGGACAAACCGTTCGCTTCCTACGAAAATTTAAGTGTTTATTTTGAAATATATATATATATAAATCAAAACACGAGTGTGAATCGCAAAAGCGGCCTAATCTCCGTTCAAATTAGAGCTGATCGAAAGGTAATCGACAGTTGGTGATTTTGATTTTTTTAAATTAATTTTTTGATTTTTTTTGATTTTTTTTTTTTTTTTTTTCCTTTCATATTGGATGGTTGGTGATTTTGTAGACGAGTGATCTATATAGAAAAATAATAAACCGTTGTGTAATAATTTGCAGCGTTTTTTTTATTTAATCACATACATCTACTCACTTACATTTTTTATCCGAATTTGATGAAATTTTCTAGGATTGTCCAGCTTAGCGTGTAGATGGTCCCCTATGAGGGTAGTGAAAGGTACTTAGAGATTGGTGAGATGAGTGTTTTGTACTATGCATCGGATCATCCATATAATCGGGTTATGGATACGAGGAAGCTATGTGCCAGACCCACTTGGCAGACTTTTTCTTCCTTGCTTGTCCTTCCCGAGTACGCCAGTACTAATTGAGAGTTTAGAACAGACCTATGATTACATCGACTCCCTATTCGGTATGAGGCTGGGGCTTCCAAGGCTGACTGTCCTATCTTGTACGTTATACGATAAATTCGAACTGATTCAATTGAGGTTTCAACATAATGATGTTTAATAACACCTGACAAATGTAAAGAGTTCTGCCATAAACCACCCTGTTTAAATCAATTACAAGTCACATTCCAATCTCCATCAACATAACGTTCCAATTGTGGTAGGTTTCTGTGAGGTGTACAGTGAACATTTAACGAAAAAATTAAACGAAAAAAATGAAATTTTAATTTTAACAACGTTCCTACGTACTTTCTGTAGCCTCCCGCGTAGTCATCGGCTTTAGGGCCCAACTTACATCTATGAGGTGCATATAATTAAATTACTTACATGAATTTTGTTTTAATACACCTGACTAATTAGTCTTTATGATTGCTTCAGGTTTTTTTATTACAATTCAGTGATTTTTTCAGTGCATCAATGCTATTTTAACAAATTAATTATTTAGCACTCATTTTGGAAGGTTAATGAAGAACTTGTGGTAGAATACCATATAATTTACTTGCCTTTGATACCTAAAGCTTGAGAAGTTACAAACTCAGAGGCCTGGACCGCGATATCCACCTGATCTTGGGGTTTCGCGATTTTACTCAAGTTACTTGGTTGTACATTGAAGTTAGTTACTCCTTTGTTGTTCACTCCCATTTCATCCCCAAAAGTGGGTTGGCTGAAAATTGAATGAAAAAAACAAGGGTTTTTGAAATACAGTCGACCAGATTATTATAAAACAAACTTTGTAATTTTAGCCGATACATATATATACCTTTAGAACCCGATTGATTAAGAATTTGATCTTTAAAAACAGGAGTAATGCCCCAATAATTGCATAGTAAAGCTTTGCGTCTACATAATGAACATGTAGATCTTTTTGATCTACAAAAATCTGTTCTTATACTTCTAAAGTCGTTGAAAAGAGAAATTTTGAAAACATACGACTAGAATCTATGTTTTCTTCTCAGTTACCTATTGCAGGTCATGTAAATTTTTAACATTGTTTTGTATGTTTTCCTATCATGTAACATAACCGTTTGTACACCGTCACACTTTCATTTTGAGATAATGAAGTAGATAACTGGCTTAAAGCCGTAAGTTGTCCTTAACCCTTAGTTACACGCTAGGCGGGGATTTGCCCGCATTTTTAGAAAAACAGAAATAGAATGATGAACCGTTCACTAGGTATTGTCCCTCCATTGTCCAAGGTATCTTTTCTCAGACCTTTAACTGAGTAAACAATGATCCCCTTTACAATTATTTACTTTACCTTCAGTATGCAATCAGACTGCGGAGTTTGATACACACATATGATTATGATTATGATTATAATCATACTACTTCTACTATTATGATTTCACACGTTTGTATTTTTTGCTTGATATATAGTTTCATGTTTCCTCGTTCTTGAATAATCATAATAATAATTTTGACTATTATGGTAGATATAAATTTTGTTACTTATGTATTTCCTACTTCAAAATTCATATTTTTATTACCTACCTGTTGAATAAAAAATTTATTGAGTTGAAGCTCATCCTACATCCATGACTTTTTAAAACCAATTTGTGCCTTTCAGTGTATCATAAATTAATAATTGTGTTGAAATACATGTGCGGGGATTTCCCCGCTAGCGTGTGCGAACGTAAATCCCCACCTAGCGTGTAGCCAAGGGTTAATGTTATTCATCATAAACAGAAAGAGAGGACCCTATGGTCCGATGTTTATGATATTATTAAATAAACCAGTCAAACTCTGACTGGTGGTCCACGGGATGCTGGATCCTTTAGTAATTCCTCTTCAATTCGCACACTCACCCTTCAACAGCTTGTTTATGCAGCCGCACTTGACTGTGTATCACGAGGAAAGCCGTTGTTTATCTGTTGTTGATTATTCTCGCAGAAAACTGGTAGTTTCGTTTCATGCCGAGGAAGGCGGGGCCCATCGGTCGTCTAATGACTGACATCAGTTACCGGAGCAAAAGCTCAGGTCGAGAAGGCTAGTTAAAGAAGCATTGTGACCCCGCGCCGGATAAATAGGGGCAATTCAAAGCGAGAAAACAGATGTCCCCTGGTCGTATAATCACGATGTGCCCTTCGCCTCTCTCGACCCGCCTCATCCTGACCGCTCGTTATTTCCCTTCGTATAATAAAATATTAGCGTTTCCTCCGCCCTACAAATGACTTCCTCGCGACGACCCGAAGGAAGGGAAAGGAGAAGGGGGAGAAGAAGGGAAAAAATACGGTTCGCGTGAGAAGTCTTCAAATGGACGGACGGAGGACACAGCAGTCTTCACACGATCGTCGAACCCATTTTCTGAACAAAGCACAACCTGAGATACCTGTTTTCACTTCCCTTACTTGACCCAAAGTGTTGTGGGAAAGTACCAGTCTGTCATAGCCACCAACAAAGAAAACGAATTCATTCATAGGTACCCCCCGCCCCACCGAGAAAAATCTTATTGTTTCATTATTCTAAATTATAATTTTTTTGGTACTGCAATAAAATATTTTGCATTAAAAACCAGGAATTTTAAATTACTCTACTTCGAATCCGGGTTTTAAAACTATTGTTTCACGTGCAAAATCTTTAATTTTACCTGTCACATTAATCTGGCTGAACAAGAAGGATTAAATAAAAATCTAAGAATAGAAAGATAATAAACATAATTGGAACTAAGAAATATTAAAAGATATTGTATTCAAACAAATAAAAAGTTGCATTAGTGCCCTACTATTATGGGAGGGCACTCTTAGCGTGATTCTCTTTTAGGAGATGGCGCTCACGTCGCATCAAAAGTTTTCCCATTTTTTGTCAGCCTCCACAATAGATTTTTTTCAATTGGATACGGGGATGTAGGATCCAGAACAAGTAAATACAGGGCGCCATCATTCAGTTTTTAACCAACATTTTTTTCGTCGTGAAATCTCAAAATTCGGACTGTTTTACATGTTGAGAAAAAAAATGAAATAGCTTGCATAGTCAGTTATTAATGATTGGTTAGAAATTCGATACATGCATAATTGGAAACAGAAAGATTAAACAAAAATAATACACGCTTATTGGATGTTGCAAATTGAGTATGAGGTTGGTTGCCTAGCAACACTTGTTTCTCCCCCCTTCCCTCCAACCCTCCTTGAAAACCAATGGATGGGTCAGTAACATTGCTTGTGATTTCACTTCCACATCCATCAAGTTATGATGAATTAACAATTTTTTTGAGAGATCATAATATATCTTCCTCCACTCTGACGCGTTACACAAAGGTAGGATGAGTCTAAAAACTACCCGTTGATAGTCAAACTCATCTTTCGAAGAAATATGAGCTATTTCAAACAGTTCCAAATTTCAAATAGACAATAATAAATTGTAAAATAGGAAATAATAATTATTTTCTTCAAATTTTACATACAGTAAATGGTAATATAAAAAAATATACAGAAAAACGGAGAATTTTAAGTGAGAGCCGAATAATTTTGGAACTCTGGTTTGTCCCAACTTGATTACTAATACTACGAGTAGAAAGTCTTACTTACAATTCTGTGAATGTTCGTGAATGCGAGATTAACGTAATCTCTTACCTGGAAGAAAAGACCACAAAAATAGATTAAAACTCTGATTAGGTCCTTATTTGGTAAATTATCTGGAATTATCCATTACTATGAGACAGTATATGACATTCATAGGTTCATTTCAGTAGTTCATTCTCAATAAATATAACCTCAGTTTACGAATAACATTGCACATAGATTTAAATGAGAATTAGAGATACCATTACGTCTTGATCAGCATTACATAAAAAACGCTGCAAATTATTACACAATAGTTTATTATTTTTCAATATAGATCACTCGTCAGCAAACAACACGGCTTTGCCATTATTACCACCCATCAATACGAAGGAAAACATCGATCGGATTTCGGTCAGTTAAAATTTGAACTATAGGCCTCTTTTGCGCTTCACGATCGTGTTTCTGATCTATCGTAAGTCCCACCCTTCTAATTTCTAATTTCTAATTCTAAATTTTAAAAATTTTAAAATTTCTAATTTTCTAATTTCTCGTAGGGAGCGAACGGTTTGTCCTCCGCGTGGTCTCCAAAAACTCTAAAAATTCAATACTATCATAAATTGATGGAAAAACAATACTTTCATATCGAAATTTTTTGAGTTAGGGCGTTTTCAAAATTTCAAACCTTGTTTTTCAACCCTTAGAAGTGACCTACATCAACCAAAATCTTTGGGGCACAACAAGACCCGAAATGGAATCGGTCCATGGGAACTAGGGAACGTTCCGCGTAAGTTGGTTATATCGAAGTGGTCACCTTTGGATTTTGTAAGTTAGATCACGTGTAAGTAAAATTTACTAATCAAATTTGATTTAATCAAATCTAGAAAGGAAGATTCGTTAATTTTTCGAAATAATGTGTAGGAGTCCTGGTCAGATGAAAGTGTCATGGTGATGGTAAGTCATATCGAACAATTACTTCATTATCATTCATTACATCCGGGATAAGGACAAAATTCGCAATTTTGTCTTATGTATGTTTTTTTAAACTACAAAAGACATTGTCGAGCCGTCGGCAATATAGTAACATACAAGCAGCTTCAGGTTGAGTAAAAATTTGCATACTTTCAGCAAAGATACTCAGTGATCGTCCAAGAAATTATGGCAAGAATGAAACCATTTATCTGTGGTTTAATGTATCTCAAACGAGAGATTTTGATCGGTTATGCGTAGTGTTGCAAAATAATACCACTTTTAGATAGAAACGTATGAGTGGCCTGTTGGAGAGGGCCTTGTGCCAAACAGCGCTCGGATACGCTCGTGTGTTTAGGGTTAAAAGGCCGACGTTATGCCCGGAGAAAACTCGGTTCTCCCCCACCCTCTTCCTCCACGAACACTGCAGAGAAAGAAACTTGGAAGGGATTTTATTCATTCACCCAAATCCCGGAAAGGTTCCTCATACATATGTAGCCCCAGTGTAGGCTAATATGAAGGCGAGCGAAGGGTTAAAATTCTTTTCGATCCTTCCATTTCCGCCTCAACCATCCTCTGGACAATGCTTTCACTAAATACCCATGACCAACTCACTGACCCGACCCTGAATTTCTAATAGATTTGTACCCGAATATACAAAGGGAAGCGTATGAGGAAGTAAAACGACTGGTTTCTTTCGGACTCACAAAATGGGGCACAGTTCAGGAGGAAATTGATATTTCTTGAAGAACAAAATCAAATAAAACAAAGATAAATACTTCGAACACACCCACCTCTACACGAGAATCATTGTGCTAAAATATGCCCACATCAATTCAGCCAAAGTTGGCAACCCATCAGCAAATTAGTTGACAAAACCACTTGCTGACCTACATAGAACCCTCACCACAAACACCCCCAACGAAACCTGTTACACACTGCCTGGACAAAGGTTAGGCTTGAATCAGCTTATGAAATTCCTATCAAAACAAGGAAACACCAGAGCAATTATGGAGACGGTTGACTCCGAAAACTAGAAATATACGAATCCTTCTTGTCCACTTACTCGCTCCATTCCTGGCATTACACTGTAGATCAAGAACATAGGATGATAAGGCACCTCTAGTATTTACACTGCTCGTAACACTAATTCAACATTCGAAATCAGCAGTTTCCAAATTATACTCACCTGTGAAAGACAATTGTGAGATGGAGCTCACAGGTCTCTTCCCCATCATACAGAAGAGGAACAAAAGAGCTGAACCTGCAGCATCTTCCACACAGTAACTACGCCAAGCCTGAAAACTAACTCTACGTGGCTTGTGGATGGATCCCGCAGAATCCAAAACGAAGGAAGCAACTAGCCATTCCACAACCTCTTCTGGCTGCCTGGTGGGGAGGCTACCCTGTGTTCTTCTGTCCTGGAAGTAAAATACAAACAGCTCTATTTCACGCCAAGCCCTTGAGTTCTTGGTAAGTACTAGCTCTCCCACCAAAGCAGGAACAATATTTACCTAAGGCGGGTTGATCACTGCAGCAAACAATCATCCTTGAATGAATAACGACTTAAGACTCTCGAAAAAGAAGAAAATGAAAGAAATAAATCGTCCTTAGCAAAATCTCAGCTACCACCCCAGTTCTCTGGGGAAAAACGCCCAAAATAGAGCTCAAATAAAATGGGCAAAAAGAAAAAGGAAATGAAGAATAAAAACCAAATAAGGGAAAACGAAATGTACTCAACGAAAATGAGAAAAAAATGAAAGACAAAAATGAAAACTTCTATGCTTGAGGTAATGAAAAAATGGAATAAACGAAAGAATGAAAATAACGAACCTGAATCCACTGGATTGAATGAAAACAATGAAAAGTAGAAAATCGATCTGAAAAAAGGAAAACTGCGACCACGAGGGATTTTAGAAGAAATCCAAAATGGAGAGAAAGAGAAAGAGAGAGAGAAATACTGCGCGAGATGCTAACAGTCTATCAGGACAGAGCTGAGTGGTGAAAATCTTGGTTAGTCAAATGGAATAGGGAAATAGCTAGAGAGAGGGTAGCCCCCTCCAGAGAGTTTAACTAATTCTACCATCTACCGACAGATAGTGTAAGGTTTCTGATTCGTAGAGTAGCGCACTGTCACAAATGGAACATTTTGTTTGAGGCAGGGAAGTCGGAGAAAGCGGCCAATCCCAATAATCTCCAGAGCCTTCGGTGATCTTACGGGAACCTCTTCATTAAACCAGCTAGCGGCTGTTGTGCGACATACACTAAGCGATTGCCTGCAGGCCGTCGCGTCTTGAGGTCGTTGCCTCAACAGGCGAACGTCCGACCAAAATCGCCGAGCAAAGTACACCATCTACCTTACGATTGCCTTCAGTTAATCTGACAGTGTATGGGCGCCTTTAGCTACGATACCTCATTACGACGAAGCTTCCACAAATAAATTTCCCAAATCAATCGGTAATCTCTCTTCAGCCCTTCCGACTCACTGGAACAACTCCCCTATTACAATGATGAGCCCACAGATATCCACGAAATTGAGAATATCGGCAGTGATCCAAACGTCTCCTAAACAAAAACGCTGCAAATTATTACACAATGGTTTATTATTTTTTTATATAGATCACTCGTCTACAAAATCACCAATCATCCATATAAAAAAAATAAATAAAAAAAAATCAAAAAAAAAAAAAAAAATCCAAATCACCAACCATCGATCGCATTTTGGTCAGCTCTAATTTGAACGGAGATTAGGCCTCTTTTGCGACTCACACTCGTGTTTTGATTTATATATATATATATATATTTCAATTTAAACCTTTAAATTTTCGTGGGGAGCGAACGGTTTGTCCTACAGAGCTCCGCGTGGTCTCAAAAAATTCTAAAAATTCCATAGAATCCTAAATTGAAGGAAAAACAATACCTTTATATCAAAATTTTTTTAGTTAGGGCGTTTTCAAAATTTCAAAATTGATTTTGGAACCCTTAGAAGTGACCTACATCAACCAAAAGCTTCGGCCACAACTAGACCCCAAATGGAGCCTACATACCAAATTTCATCAAAATCGGTCAATGCTAAGTGGCAAAAGTGCCGCGTACGGCGTACGGCGGACGGACGGCCAAATTTTTATTCGATTTTTGGATTCTACGTACCTTGAAACGTAAACCATCAAATTTTGAGGGGGTGTTAAAATTTTTTTTTCTTGGTCGATTCCAAAGGTTCATTATTGAAAATAATAAACCAAAAACAAGATCTAAGACAAGTATTTATTCTTCGTTCAGCAAGATTTGCCAGGAGTGTTTTTGACTGGTTTTTACAACTCATACAATCTTACTGGACTACCTCGAGCCTTTTCAATTTTCAACTTAGAGCAGCGTAATGTAGATCCACTGAAGGAAAACAAATTATCCGGCCATGCTTTGATACTTTTCTCACGACGAGCTGGAAAACCGCGAGTTGGAAACAGCAATTCTCGAATGGGCCTCACCTGAGCTGGAAAGCATCTTCCAACGAGGAATCTCAGCCTGGAAAACCAGGCCAGTTAATTTGCTCCAAGCCCTGCTATCGGGATATGAGTTTTGCCCCCAACTCATAACGTACCTCCCATACAGCCCTCCTACGCATTGCCAGAACAACGCCGTTACAAAGGTCAGCCCCTAATTCGAATGAACGTTCCAAAACTTTCCGCCAAAACAAGGAAACTCCCTGACATTAAAGGAGCCCGCGAAGGCAGAAGAGAGACTCCCGCGGGACTCGTCTCATTTACTTCAAGCCGTCGCGTTTCTGTAGTTCGAAGGGCCAAAACTCGGCCGAGATTCATTCTGTACGGCCTCCCGCTAAGGGATGTAGCCCTTTTTAAGGGCCTCAATATGCCGGAGGAGTAACTTTTCCCAGTGAAATCCTCCGGAGTACAAGGAAGAGGAGGAGTGGGGGGATACTCGTTATATCAAGTAAGATGAAACGACGGTAAGTTTTAAAACAAGATACGAATAATCACCTTCTTCATTAACGCTGAGTTCGTCAACTCCGGGGAATTAGGTTCTCCTCGAGTCTCGTTCCTACACCTACGTGGGTCTCCGGGAAACCTCGGATTTTCAGGAGGAAAACCATTGGAAAGGGAAGGGGTATCACCGGACCTCTAACTTGGTAACCTCTCTGTGGGCATCTCCGACACTTCAGTAGATTGAGGTAGTTGCATGGGTCGGAATTTCGTGTTTTTGACGTCAGATTCGAATTTAGCGCACTTGGAAACGTTTCTGTGCCAGTTTTCAGTTCGAAATTCCATTTAGTTTAGCCGTATTTCCATAAAGACATACCGTCCTCACTTGTGTTGGCGGGACACCCAACAGTGTTCCTCTTACGTCATCCATAAACGAGAATCTCACGATAGAGTGCGTTGAGATAACTGCAATCGAGGACAATTCATGTCAAAAACATTGAAATATAATTGTAAAATAATGGTGATGATTTTAAATGTTTGAAATATATTTTTCAGGCTTTACATGTTTGAATTAATCGTTTAAATTGAAAGTTCTGAAGCATATTTTGGTTGTTTTAGCGAATTTTCAAGAAAAAATGAAGCTTTTGCAATGGCCTCAAAATTTGTAGAATGGACTTTTTCGAATTTTTTTTTCACTGAAATCCGTTTTGGAACATTCTGAAACGACCCCTGAAGTTTTTCCAAAAATCATATGTATATGTATATCATATAAACTCATATAATATAAAATATATCAATCATGTAATATAAAATTATATAATATATGATATACATATACATATGACTATTGGAAAAACTTCAGGAGTCGTTTCAGAATGTTCCAATACGGATTTCAGTGGATTTCAGTGAAAAAAAATTTCGTGACACAACCTATATAATATATAGGTAAAATATAACCTATATAATATATAATATTAATAATAATAAAATATAAAATATAACCTATATAATATATAAAATAAAATATAATATAATATAAAATATAACCTATATAATATATAATATAACCTATATAATATATAATATATATATAATATTATAACCTATATAATATCATATTATGATATTATCATATATAAGTGTCACTTCGGACGATAACTGGAGTAATTGTTTAGCAAACATTTTTAAGTTTTCGCCAAAATGTTCGTCACAACAAACAAGAAGATGAGTTCGTTAGCCAGAAATTTTGGACAACCCTAAGGAGTCCCAAATTCAAAAATAGTACCCAAAAACGCTGCAAATTATTACACAATGGTTTATTATTTTTTATTTTTCTATATAGATCACTCGTCTGCAAAGCCACCAACCATACAAAATGAAGAAAAACATCGATCGCATTTCGGCCAGCTTTAATTTGAACGGAGATTAGACCTCTTTTGCGGTTCACACTCGTGTTTCTGATTTATCGTACGTCCAAACTTTAAATTCTCGTAGTGAGCGAACGAATTGTCCTACAGAGCTCCGGGTGGTCTCAAAAAATTCTAAAAATTCTATAGAATCTTAAATTGAAGGATAAACAATACCTTTATATCAAACTTTTTTGAGTTAGGGCGTTTTCAAAATTTCAAAATTGATTTTGGAACCCTTAGAAGTGACCTACATCAACCAAAATCTTCGGGGCACAACTAGACCCCAAATGGAGCCTACAAACCAAATTTCATCAAAATCGGTCAATGCTAAGTGGCAAAAGTGCCGCGTACGGCGTACGGTGTACGGCAAAAAAAGTCTGCCAAGAGGGTGTGGCACATAGCTTCCTCGTATCCATAACCCGACTATATAGATGATCCGATGCAAAGTAGTTAATCTCAAAACACCAATCTCTAAGTACCTTTCACTGCCCTCATAGGGGACCATCTACAACCTAATCCGCGTAATCCCTAAAAATGTCATCGATATCGAGTAGAAATAGTGGAAGTTATGGCCGTTACAAGGTAATTAACGTTTGCGCATGCGCAGTCGCTTCTATCAGTCCGGGGATGATGATTTTCATAGGGAACTATCTACACACCAAACCTCACAATCCCTGAAAATTTCATAGAAATTGGACAATAACTGCGTATAGTTATGGCTGCGGCAATGATTTCATGACAGTCACACAGACACGGAACCAAAATTGTTCTAGGTCTAAAACGCAAAACGCGAGTGAAAATTTTGATTTTGGAGAACTTTTTTTTTCGTCCTTGAAAAGTGAAAACAAAGCTTCCGCTACCTTGGTAGACTCGGAAGCAAAAAGTCCAAAAAGACCAAAAATAAACAGGAAAAAAAGTCAATAAGTCCACAAAAAAATTCTTGAAAAATTCAAAGAAATCCATACTAAACATTTTGAGTCAGCAATAGATTCCTTATTTTCCTTGAAAATTCGCTAATAATAAAATGAATGAATCTTCGTCACAATACGCCGAATTGAGCTTCCTCCTCCTTTGAAGTCGGTCGAAAACCCGGAAAACCTCGATTCAAACCGCATCCATCAGGATTCACAATTCGATTCGCCACAACTTGGGAAAAGAAGGAAATTTTATTCCGACGGAAAAAGACCGGCTATTTTCTCCCCATTTTCAAAAGAGACTTTTTTTCTCCTCAGAATTGATGAGACAGTCTTTGAAACCGTAGTAAAACCTCCCCGCGATCTATCGTTGAAAAAACAGTAAATATCCGCTAGATCCCTCCTTGACAACAAACTTGAAAAGCCGGAAGATTAATGACGGCTCATTTAAAAACGTAATTTTGATCTGATACCTCCCCCCCTCCCCCCATTCTTTCATCCACTTAGAAGTCTCCTTAATGTGTTTAAGTAATTATATTCAGAAAATGCCCTCTTTCCGCCCCTTCCCACCTACTTCCACCTCCAGCAGGGCCATCCATCCCGGACATCAAAGCCCCATTAGAATGAAGGGAATCGCTTTGCCACCTTCGTCCTTGCCAGTTTTCTCTCTATCACCGGGAGAGGAAGAAAGAAGAGGGGAAAAGAGTGTTTCGCCTGGAGGAAAGCATGGGCGGAGGCGGTAAGAAAGAAATTAATCCCCTCAAAATGGAAAGCTTTCCAGGGGAGTTTCGCTGGTTATGGTTTCGAGGGGGGAGATAGCGGAAAGAGATGGATAGGCACCGCGGGTCGGTCACTCATTAAAACTCCTCGCGGAACGCGGGGTTTGTTGAAGTCCAACGAGCAAGGAGGAGGAGGGTTTATCCTGTAAAGCCAAAAACATAAGGCTCGTTAGAAGTGAAGGGTTGAGGCGTAATTAGTACCCCCTTACAACTGTGCCTGAAGCTCCCGAGGAACAGCTGTTACAAAAGCTCCTTGTTTTGTACTCACAAACTGTTTTTTTCTCCTGTCTCCGTGTTTTTGAATCCGATCCGAATTGTCTGTTGCTTTTGCCCGTTTCGAGGACCGATTGTTTCCCGGGGGACTGTTTTGTACCGGTAGGCGCCCGACGTCCTCGTCCAGGTTCGTGACGTCGTTTTTTTTTGCTTCCCGATACGAGGAGGCTCCCGAGTGACAAAAGGTCGGGAGCGCGACAGCTGTAACGCGCACACAATCGAGGATGACAGCCTCATTTATCCCCAACGTGATGCATCCCGTTGAAATCACGTTTTCAGTTTTGAACCGGATGAGAAAATATTGAATAATACAGAGTTATCATTAGAGCTCGGACTTTGCATATTTTGCATATCTTTTATTATGCGGTATATCTTTGTATTTGAACGTTTTGAAGGTTTCTGAAGGGTATGCGGTGGTTTAAATTGAAATTGAAATTGCATATTTTTGCATATTTCGGTCATTTTGGGGATTTTTGCATATTTTAGTCATTTTGGGGATTTTTGCATATTTTGCAGCATGTTTTACCAGTTTTTTGCGTATTCTGGATTTTTTTTTAAAGTCAGTGCTGGAAGTTGACTGTTGTGCTGTTTCCGACCTGCTCGAAAAAAGCTCCCACTGTCATGGAACAACTGGAAAAGCCGTCAAGGATAAACTGGAGGGGGTCCTATCGAAAAATCCAGGGTGGTCTTCAGTGGTTCAAATCGCGAAAATTCTCAAAGCAGAAGACAGCTCATGGACTCTCCCTTCTCTCCAAAAGAGATTTCCACTTTAAAATTTTTGCCTATTGTATCTTGCGATGTAGAGAGATCGTTTTCTGCATTGAAAGAAATTTTAAGTGACAGGAGACACTGTTTTACACGTGATAATTTGGAGCGTGTAATTTTTGTCCAATATAACATGTAGTTCATCTTTACATTTTATATACCTAGTTCGTATGAATGTATAAAAGTAAATAAAAAATGTATAACTGATTTTTTGAATTGCTTTTTTACTTTACCCGATGCTTCATAACTTTTTTCTAGGAGAAAGAAGGGCTAAAAAATGTAATAATATGGAACATCCTTTCTTAAAATTCTGAAATTCCAAAGTCGTATGCAGTTTTAAGGGCAAATGCATATTTTGCATATTTTTCCAGTTTCCGGTGCATATTTTCGGGAAATTTTCGTGCATATTTTCCGAGCTCTAGTTATCATCGATTCATTTAGGGATGGCATATCGAATGAAACATATCGATATACTGATCAATCGATATACCGTCAATGAGCTATCGATGCCTTCGATATATCGGATAAAATATATCGATATATCAGAAGATCTACTGTAAAACATATTGTTTAGTAATGCATGCATTCCAGGGGACGTCCCATTGGATAAGCATTAGATCAGTTAAACCAGTTGGTAAGCGATAAAACTGTTTCACTCGATGTAATTTATTCATTACTTTAGGCAAGAAATACTGACCCCCCCCCACCATTATCCACCTTAACATTTCTAGCGGCATGGGAGCCTCGAATCTGAAGAGCATTTTAAAATCCATGATCTACGATACCCAACATGCGAATTCGAGTTCACCCCCCCCCCCACCACCCAACGCCAACAATGGTGCCAGTCTGGCACCAAAGCGGAAATACGTCGTAACATTGAACTTTCATCTGTTAGTTTTGGTAGGCAGTCCGTCGAAGTTCACATCCGTATTCAAGGTGAAACACAAAAAAAAAACCACGAAATAAGCGGTTTATGGCATCATGGCACCATGGCACCATGGTGGCACCACTATTAGTTCCATGGTGGTACAGAGAATAATTCATGAAAATTCGGAGGTATAATGAGAATTTTTCCTCAATTTCAAAGCTTGGGTACAATTAGTAAGTAGTAAAGGAACCAAAATATTGAAAAATCGGATATTTTGTGAATATTATCCCCCCACTCACCCCCTCCCCTTGCGAATTTTGGTACTCTGGTAAAATCATGTACAACTCGGAAGTTATTTGAGTCAAACAAAAAAAGAAACACGCAAATCGGTTGGAAATTGAGGCCTGGGCAGAGTTTACAAGATTATGCACGCAAACGCACGTTTTTTAAGCATTAACCCCCCCTTTCCCCCTCTTAAAAAGCAAAATCCGAAATTCCGGCGCCGTAGTGCACAACTAGATAGTATTACGCGTCAAACGAAAAAAGAACCACGAAAATCGTTTGAGAACTAAGGCCTGGGCAGAGTACACAAGATTATGCCCAAAAACGCACGTTTTTCGAGCATTAACCCCCCCTTTCCCCCCCTTAAAAGGCAAAATTCGAAATTCCGGCGACGTAGTGCACAACTAGATAGTTTTCCGCGACGAACAAAAAAAGAACCAGGAAAATCGGTTGAGAACTAAGGCCTGTGCAGAGTACACAAGATTTTGTTACACACACACATACACACATACACACACACACACATACACACACACACAGACATACACCTATGGTTTTTTTCGCGGATTTGGATTCAGAATGGTCTAAAACGGATTACTGTGTGGTTATTTTTTTTTTCTGTTGAGTGTTGTCTTCCTTCACCCCAGATCGATAGCATAAGGACGCCCAAGTCTTACTGTGGGACGTCCTAAAAACGTGTGAAGTAGGTAGGTGAATTTAATCGTTTTAAACAATATAAAAATCATTTAGGATGACATTTATGATGGTATCTACTTGGAAAAACTTAAAGAAGTAAGTAGGTAGGTGAATTGAAAAGCTACTAACATCATTTTGGAAGAAATACTATCGATATACTCGACATATCGGAAGAAATATTTGAAAAAACCTGGTGAAATAAGTATTAACCTACTTTCAAAAGTTACTGGGTATGAATGATGGAAATTCATTGTTTAAAAACTGGAAAAAAGGGCGAAAATGTCATTGCAATGTTAAATTAATTTATAAATTGACTGGGGTGTGTACTGTAGGCAATCATGATATTTAAAAATTGAAAATAATTGATGTGAAAACCTTCTTTACTTCGTATAGTAAGTAGTTTTAATCTAGACGAGCCTTCATTATTACTTTTGATTCAAATCAAGTAATTGAGCTTTGAGAGCCACTGTAGGTGTAAAACATTCATGTACACAATCATGTCTGAGCTGAAGTCAACAGTCGGAAATCAACCCATCATTAGGTACCTACAAAATTTGGAATAAAATTACTTGATGTTTTTACAGGTACAGGGGAACCTTCTCGTCCATTCATTTCAAAATTTAATTTTTATTAAAACCAATTCTTTTTAAAACTTGGAAACAGATCGCGATATATTGGTAAATATATCGATATTGACCAATAATATCGGTTCTCTATATCGATATAAATATATCGATATATCA
Organism: Apolygus lucorum; assembly: GCA_009739505.2. Classification (NCBI taxonomy): domain Eukaryota; kingdom Metazoa; phylum Arthropoda; class Insecta; order Hemiptera; family Miridae; genus Apolygus; species Apolygus lucorum. Next base: position 23,743,568 of record CM019179.2, read on the forward strand.
ACGTAATATATCAATATATTTTATATATCGATATATTTTACATATCGACATATCGTTGCTATCCCTAAATTTATTACACAGGATGACCCTGAGGACCGCAAAACTTCCAGAGTCGACTCTACAACTGTTTTTCAACAAAATAATATGCGAATTATTACACAAAAATTATCGGCCGCCTGCAAAGAACACAGCTTTGCCATTGCCACTACCTACATCCATATTTTCGCTTCACAATCAATTCGAAGACACACTGGGTGCCTTCATTAGGAAATTTGATTACCTGCTGGTAGCTAAGGACGTAAAACTGAGTACAACTCAAAGAAACCAACAGCGATCGTATTTTGGTCAGCTAAACTCTGAACGGAGATTAGACCGATTTATCGTGAGTCCAACCGTTAAGTTCTCATAGGGACCGAACGGAAATAGGGGACCAAATTCTATTTTAAATTGATGAAATAACTTTTGAGGTAGCGCGTTTTCAAAATGTCAGCCCTTATTTTTCAACCCTTAAAAGTGACCTACATCAACCAAAAGCTTCGGAGCACAACAACCAAATTTCATCAAAATCGGTCCACGCTAGCTAAGTGAAGTGCAGCGAATGGTGACGGACGGAAAAGTGTTTATCTAATCGAATTTCGGATTCAAAATTCGAATAAAAATTTGGCCGTCCATCCGCCGTACGCGGCACTTTCCTCACTTAGCATTGACCGATTTTGATGAAATTTGGTATGTGGGTGTAGGTAACTACCTACAGATTCCCTCCAGTTGCTGTGGACACCCTAGCTCACCATCTGATTCGTTGAACTCAATTGTCTTAAATTCAAATTCGTAATTCATACACTTTTGTAATTTTGCTTTGAAAGTTGTAAAACTAATTTTGCTGAATTATAATAAGTCCAAGTAATTAAGGTCGTTCGTGTTGATCCTTCTTTCTTAGCAGCATTATTTGTCGTACCCATCAACACGACATGGGCTCCATTTGGGGTCTAGTAGTGCCCCGAAGCTCCTGGTCGATGTAGGTAACTTCTAGTGGTTAAAATTTTGAAAACGCCCAATCTCGAAAAATGTTGATATAAAGGTATTGGTTTTCCATCAATTTGAGATAGTATTGAATTTTTAGAATTTTTATTGACCACGCGGAGCTCTGTAGGACAAACCGTTCGCTCCCTTCGAGAACTCAAGGGTTGGACTTGCGTAAATCAGAAACAAGATCGTGAAGCGCAAAAGAGTTCTAATCTCCGTTCAAAGTTTAGCTGACCAAAATGCGATCGGTGTTTTTCTTCATGTTGGTAGGTGGTAATAATGTCAAAGCCATGTTCTTTGCAGAAGAGTGATCTATATAGAAAAATAATAAACCTTTGTGTAATAATTGGCAGCGTTTTATTATATTTTTGGATTTTACGTACCTGGAAAAGTAAAACAACAAATTTTGAGGGGGGTTAAAACAAATTTCTTTCTTGGTCGATTCCAAAGGTTCATTATTGAAAATATAAATCGAAAGGATCATGCTTCAGACTTCAGAATAGGTACCAATGAGGAATCTTGTCTCAATGGAAAACCCTTGCGACTTCCGTCACACAATTTTAAACGCATTTTGGTACTTAGCTCATGGCTGAAACATGTTCCATGCTAGAAAGAAGAATTTCGCATTAAGTACATGCAACGCTTTAATACCAGCTAGCAACATTTCCACTACTCCCGCAGACCATCTGGAGGTCGTGTTTTTCCTTACCCGCATGGGGTGTGCTCCACTCAGTATCGAGAAAAAAATCCACTCCGCATGGAATAAAAACCAACTGAAACTAAATAAACGAAGGAAAAACGGAATAAAAAATAAAAAAGTTGTCGTTGAAAGAAAAACTCGGACATAGGACGAGAAAATTTTTTTGTTGATGTTTTGATAGTTGCTTCGCACAACTGCCTCCAGGATCACATTTGTCTTTCGACGTCGAATCTCGGTTTACGACGCCTTCAACCCGTGGTGAATCGAATCGTCGAATGAGCCAGAGCGCATGCGCATTGAATCGCGTTGAATCTCCAAATTCGAAGGTTCGATGCTATTCGACGTCGAATCTCCCAGACCATGAATACCCCCATCGTTTTATTAGAACACATGGTCTGCTTGATAAAATCTGGCCCCCGTAGAACCGATTGCCCTCAACTGATCTTGATGAGAATCTTTCTCACGGCAAATATTTATTTAGGGGACACCCGTTCCCTTCCACAGTTGGCAGCCCCGTAACTCTTTTCTCAACGGCAAGATTAGTAAAAAAAAAAAAAAAAAAAAAAATTTACTCGTGCACATCCTCATTTTCAAGATAACTTATTAAATCTTATTCAAATACTCGTGGGAAAGATAATTATTTTAAAAAATCAGGGCTCAGTAAGTATGAGTTTGAAGTATGAGTTTGAACCACATTTCAACTTCGTGAGGGATTTTCTTTGATGATTTATTTATATCACACGTTGCATCTTACACATAAATATACTGTTACGATACTGAAAGATGTATCAAAGGGACCATTACCGGTTCTTCGTTTCACCGATAAAACGGTCCTCGTGTGTCTGCTGGTACGTCATAATGATGTCGACGGGAGCTGCCAAGGGAAACGAGGGGGGGAGCCTGATAAAGGAAAACATTACCTGGGAGTTGGATGGAGGGGGTTACGCAGATAACGTGAGAGTAACCCCTCTTTTAACACGTCATTAACGCCACATCATCCCCCGGTATAACGAATGGAGTGACGCCAGAGATGAGCAGGTGCAACCTCTTGGGGAACTTGCATGGTTTCGAGAGTAACTTTATATTTATACCATTTGAACGGTTTCAGTGAGAGCTCTCTAAAGAGTTGCAAAGAGAGTCTCAGTTGGTCGCCGTTCGTTTATCGTTCCGGGTTAGTATTTCCCTAAATTGCAGGTGCCAAAATTCTAAAAATTGTACTTAAGTTTGAAAATTTCAAGGATTTTAGAAATTTATTAGTGCAGCAGTCGAAGGAAAGGAGACGGTTGGAAAGGGCGTCAAATTTATCTTTCTAGTGCGTACAATAAACTATTTTGGTTGCCTGATGGGTTAACAATCAACTCGTAGATTAATGTTTGTCAAATTAGCGAAATTTCCCACTTTTTCTTTTGGTTGTTCAAGTTTTACGTTAGCGTTGTTTTTACGTACCTCAACATCAAAAACTCCTCAAAAATCTCAGCTCTCAAACGGTACAATCAACAAATTTTTTACTACCAAATTTATGGGAAAATTTTGTGTTTAAAATCGGAAAAACGTGAGTTTTATGATGTTTTGACGGAGGAGACTCTGAGGTCCACCCCTCCCTTCGTCCAACCACGGAATCCTCACGCCAAAACTTCGATTTCGTTAAAACAAAATTCACGTTTCTCTCCGTTTAAACACAAATTTATTCCTTAAATTCGATTCTAAAAAATTTGTAGACTATATCGTTGGGTAGCTGAGATCTTTGCGCAGTTTTTGGTATTTAGGTAAGTTGAAAAACCATGCAGAAGTGCAACTCAACAACCAAAAGAAAACCAAAAAAAAAAAAAAAGAAAAAAAAAACCAAAAGAAATTTCGCTAATTTTACAAAAGTTACCATTGTTGAAGAGAAACGGGATTCCTAAAAAGTTGATCAGAGTAATCGAAATTACCCTTCAGGGAAGCACTTCGAGGGTTATGGTTGGTTACCGCTGCGGGGAACCCTTTGAGGTGAGCTCGATCGTCAAACAGGGAGATTCGCTGTCAGCCACACTGTTCAACCTAGCTCTGCATGAGGCTGTCAAGAATGCAGATAAGAAGGGAACAATTGTCGACAGAGCATGGCAGATTCTGGCTTATGCCGGTGAAATTGCTTTATTGGGGCGAAGTCTTGATGCCCTGCAGGAGGCTTTTGGGGTTTTGCATGAAGGGGGAAAGCCGCTGGGTCTGTGAATAAATGAAAGCAAAACTAAAAACCTCAGGATATCTCCCCCGTGCCGTGTCCAGCGGGTGCCCAGAGGGGCGACGTTTGGTTCTTATAAGTTTGATGAAGTCAGGTCCTTCACCTATCTGGGGACCTTGGTCACGAATAGAAACCAAGTACAGGATGAGATATGCTCACGAATAATGGCAGGCAGCCGAGCATTTTATGCCAATATAAAACTCTTCAAGAGCCGTGTGATCTCCAGATCAACGAAGATGAGGCTATATAGATCCCTGGTGCGGCCTGTGGTTTGTTATGGATCGGAGGCTTGGACAATGCGGGCTGAGGATGAGGCTAGACTGCGGATATTTGAAAGAAGGATTATAAGAAGGATCTATGGAGCGGTCAGAGAGGGCCAAGGGTGGAGAGCAAGACAGAATGCTGAAATTGATGAATTATTAAAACATGAAGGCATAGTCCGATTATCCAATGACGACAAGGGACATGTCGACCGCATGCCAATGGAGGCCCGCAAGACAATGATGCTGCGAGCTAGAATGGAAACTAGAAGACGAAGAGGTCGTCCTCGGAGTCGCTGGCTTGATGATGCCTTGAAGGACCTCCGGGTGGTGGGATTGCGGAGGACTCAGGCGGGTGACCGTACTCGGTGGCGGAAGGGAGTTAGAGAAGCCAGGGGCCACATCGGCCTGTAGTGCTGTGTAGTTAGTTAGTTAGTTAACATTATTTAAATTTAATCAATCATAATTAAAAATATGGTAAATTGGACATCCTTTCCGAAGGCGCCCTTATTTTTATATTCTTACGGTGAATTAAGGTAGTTTGGTAGTTTTAGTGACTTGAGGTCAAAAACAAACATAAATCTCAACATGGAAAAACTGGGGGAAACATTTTTTTAAACAGACATTTTCTTACATTAACATGCGACTCCCTGTATGCATTCCCTTATATAATGGAATAAACTGTTTTAATAAGTTGAAACTTGAAGAATGAAAAAAAAACTATTTTTGAGTAAAGAACAAAACAAACTCGGCCCCCTGGACCCCCGGATGGTTACTGCTCAGAGCCTTCGGCTAAAATTCAAAAAACATGGAACATGCTTTAGCCGTGTTTCGTTTGTTTGCTGTTTCCTTTTACCAGGAATTTGCTCGTCATTTCATTCACCTCTTGACGTCCCAAAGGTATTGTTATTATTAGGAATTCGAAAACATCTAAAACGACGATGAAGACATCGCAACTATAAGCCTAGGTTTCAAGATCTTTGATTACATTCGTAAAAACCAAGCCAACCAACAAATCAATATAATCCACTAAAAACTCGGCGCTCCGCGCCTCGCCAGGGGGCAAGCCCCCTGGACCCCCGGTTACCTCTATTTACATACTTCGGACGAAATTATTGAAACACAGAATGTATTTTAACTCACGCGTTTCACATAATTTCGCTACTTTCCTCCCACTAAGTAAATCAGAATCTTATACAATCACTGCGTCATAACAAAATATCGCATAGGTTACACCAGGTTACACGATCCTTAGTTCCGTATCATCGGTATCCATGTTGTGGTTCCAGATTTCGTTATGAAATTTCGTTACCTATTTTGGCTAGTTAGTCCATGGCTAAAACACATTCTGTGTGAAAATCGATGTAGGTTTCTACCGCGAATATTGTTTACAGTTCTTTTAAATCAGATGTATATCTCAACTTAGTCCATATTTACAGCTGTTTTGGCACTACATAGTTTACACATAAATTGATGGCTTTCCATCGAGTGGCTAACGATTTTCGTGGGATGAAAACTAACAGCGATACATTTCCCCAAAAACGGGTCGGTTGTAAGTGAAAATCATTACAAAGTCACGCGCTACTTTCGTTCCACGGTTTCGTCACGTTTTTGCCCAGTTAGGTGATGGCGAAAGCATGTTCCATGCAAAAGATTACTTTTAAAAATATTCACCTTAATAAACTATAGAGAAGTGTGTTTCATGTTATATTTTATAATATAAAAGAAATTCGAGCTTAAATAGAAAGTACCTACCTGGAATTGAGACAATATACTCAATATGAGCCTACAGCAACTCATTCCCCAACGCGAGCAAATTCGACTCATATTATGAGAATACTAGCTTTACCAATTTTGAATTTGGTTTGATTTGGAATTTTGATGTTTTTTGAAACTCATGTTTACATAGCAGTAAATCTTTGAACCTTACGGGGGTCTCAGTCGGTCGCAGTTCATTTTTAGTATATAGCGAAATTGAAGGCGCAAAAACGTAAAAAGTTGTACCTAAATTTCATAATTTTAAAAGATTTTAGAACATCATTAGTGCACGGCCCTAGGGAAATGAAAAACTGAAATATTGCCTAAGGAATCATCAAAATCGAACAGTAATTGCCAAAGAAAAAGGGAAAAACTACTGAATAAACGGTTTTTCCATTTGTTTCCCATTTTTCTCTGGCAATTATCGTTCGATTTTGATGACTCCAGCGGCAATATTTCAGTTTTTCAATTCCCTAGGGACGTGCACTAATGAATTTCTAAAATCCTTTAATATTTTAAATTTAGGTACAACTTTTCAAGTTTTTGCGCTTTCATTTTCGTGAAATACTGACCCGGAACGAGGAACGAGCGGCGACCGATTGAGACCCCCTTAATGGAAATGAACAAGTTTATAGAAAAATTCAACAGAACAGGTTGTCCGTTTCAAGTAATTGCACTGGAATGTGAATGTAATTTTACCTGCAAGAGGCTACTCTCGGAAAAGTCTCATTCACTTTTGTCTCTTGATCATTTCGTTTTGACATTTTCATGTCTTTCATAATATGAAAATGTCTTTCATAATGAAATATGTCTTTCATAATATGTGCCATATTATGGCACATAAAAAAAAAAATCGTCACGAAATTTGATGCAACGATATTTGTTGCAACGATATTTGTTGCAACGATATTTGTCCCAAGTCGCCACAATGATGATTATGACCATCAGAAGTGAAGTTGTTAGGTAGGTAGGTACTTTACAGCATGAAAATGTTTCAATGTGTTGCAGACTCGTATGCAAGCGTTTTCCATGTATTAAAGGAAGAAGATGTTGCCAAAAGTCTATTTTAGCTGTAGATCAACACACAACAATACGTTTCCCGGAAAAAACCCCAAGAAGAGCTGCCATGGGAGCTACCTGTTCGACTCGTTCTATTTGATTTACTCAAACTTCAGGTAAACATGGGGATCGGGAAGAAAAAGTTCAAAAAGCGATGGTATACTCGTATAAAGCTCTAAACATCGGCGAGGATTTTTCCCCGAGAAATGCCAGACTGAAACTTTCTCCTTTCAAGATCCACCTGTGAGAAGAAGCTCCTTTCTTCCAACAACGTGTTTTTCTAACGTAAAGATCTCAAATCCTGCAGCATCCTTCAGCCATCAAACCTGTCAATATCCGACCCAGTCTGAACATCAAAAAGAAAATAGAACAGTTTACTTCCAGTTGGCTCCCACACCCCGCAGGCGTAAATATCTCGCAGCAACACAAGAAAAAAATTGCTTCTGAACTCCAAGTTAAGAGATGGAAAGGCTTGAAAAATAAGAGCCTTCAGTCCGTAGCAACAATTCTACACCCTTTTTTGCACCCTTTGAAGACGCCGAGAGCAATTTGGAAAGAACCTTCGCAAACGTGATTTCTCTGTCAATAGTCTGCGCGATCGCACGAACCCTCACTTCAAACGTTCTATTTGAATTTAGTCGTCCTAACCAGTCTAATGCTCGTTGATGTCAGTCACGATATTCGCGGGCAACTTCTCTTTGCACGATACATCATAAAGAGAGTGGTTAAACGTGAAGGTTGGCAGCGTTGGTTTGGAATAAGTTATTTTTAAACTCGAGTTTCGGTCGTTTTCTCCACGTCCGCACTTATATTTTTATTCACATTAAGATTACAAACAGAATTGCAAAGTTTGCAGAATTTGTTTCTCGGAGATTATGAATTGTTAAGGGAGCCCATCACTTTCTCGACTTACGGGATTCGATTTCACTTCTCACCAGTGACTACAAACTCGAAGTCCAAAGTAATTTATTGCATACACTTTCACTGTACAATTTGGACAGTTCTTACAATTTCTGTGAGAAAATAAAGATAATGTTAGCGAACGTATTCCTTTCAAAAAATTAAATAATAAATAAAAAACAAATCGTAAATTTCATGGATTAAGTCTTCTCCATTATTTAATTCCAGCAATTACACTCCACTTCTCATTCACAATTATTCCTTATCTATTATCCTTTGATTCCCATTATTAATATTACCAAATTTTCAAGATATGGCAACTCGATATTCAACTTCTATAAGACGGTTACAATAAGAGCATTTCCAAAAATGACATCCTTTTGTTGTTACCGAGGTACTCTTCCTTCAACTATATTCTGAAAGTTTTGAAAATGCCGGAAAACCGGAACAATTTTCATATGGCCAAAGAGACTATAAGGCTAAAGGCATATTGGTTCAAGACCTGGGAAGAGCTGAATGAGCAGTTTGCGGTGGCGGCATGTTTGTCGGAGGTAAGTGTGATGGAATTTTCCAAGCTCGCGACGACTATTGTACCAAGGATGGACGAAGAACAAAACCAAGTGTTTTTAAGGCGAGAAGTAGAATCATCACATTATACTACGAACGCCTCGCTGGAACAAAACTCCGACTACCTCAAAATCGCAACCATCAAAATAGTCAGGCAAATAGCAAGGAAGCGATGTGAGCAGCTTGAGCTGAATGGTAAAATTTGGAATTGGAAAACTGAAAAGGCACTAAGTTCCATGTGTAACTGCTCGGAGGAAGAAACACGTCACCATTTCATTTGTGTATGCCCTGAATTTAGCTGAATGGCTGAATTTAGGTTTAGGCATTATGGCAAAAAGTTATTCCAGTCGTGGGAAGCTATTGAATACCTAAACGGAAATGATTGTACAGGCTTTTCAATTTTCTTAGAGAAGCTCTGTAGTATCGAGCATTCTTGACTATGAATTTCAATTTCGTAGGCTAGCAAAAAATGTCATATCTGTAAAAATATCGCTCTAAATTGATTTATACGTCAATTAATTCATAAATTTTATTATTATTAATATTACTGTAGGCGTTATAATTAATAATATACATAATTAGTTACATTCTGAGTTATAATTATTATATACATTAATTTATTCATGTACAACTTGTTACTTACAAAAAGGATTTACTAACATAAATTGCATATCATGTAGCTATGTATGATAAAGTGTTTTCGACACTCTCGGGCTGCTGACCCAAGGCTCTTGCTCTATTATGTTTTATTGCAACAATTTTGTATTTTTGGTTGTTGATTCAATAAAAAAATGTTTCTATCTATCTATCTATCTATCTACTCTTCCTTCATACTTCGCTATTACTTTACTATTGGTTTATCATTTTCAATAATTAACCTTTGAAATCAACCAAGAAAACATGTTAACCTCCCTCCCTCTCAAAATCTAGTGGTTTACGTTTCATGGTACGGGGAATCCGAAAATTGGATAAAAATTTTGCGGCACTTTCCTTACCATGGACCGACGTTGTTGAAATTTGGTATATGGGCCCTATTTGGGGTCTAGTTGTGCCTTGAATATTTTGCTTGATGTCAGTAACTTGTAAAGGTTGAAAAATAAGGACTGACATTTTCAAAACACCTAGCTCAAAACTTTCCCAATAAAGGTATTGTTTTTTCATCAATGTGAAATAGAATTGCATTTTTAGAATCGAATGAGACCACACAGAGCTCTGTAGGATCAACCGTTCGCTCTCCATGAGAACTTGAGGGTTGGAGTTACGATAAATCAGAAACACCACCGTGAATCCTGTAAGAGGCCTAATTAATTAGTTAACTAATTAAGTTAAATCAGGCTTAATTAGTTGATCAAAATGCGATTGTGGTTCGTGAGTTGTACTCAGTTTTGCAACCTTAGCAACGAGTAATCAAATTTACTAATGAAGCCACCCACCCCTCTATATTGCTTCGAACTGTTGAAACGTTTATTTCTTCAAAATAAACTAGATTGTGAAGAGAAAATATGGTTGGTAGTTAGTGACAGTGGCAAAGCTGTGTCCTTTGCAAGTGAGTGATCTATAGAGAAAAATAATAAGCCTTTGTGTGAATGTACCTTGAAACATATAGCATTAAATTATGTATGTTTGGGGGGGGGGGGGCGGAAGTACATTTTTTTTCTCGCAAGATTCCAGAGGTTCATTATTGAAGAAATAAACCAAAAGAATTGCTGGCGTGAAAATTCCGCTCGTTAGTTCGTAAATTTGAGTTGATTACTGTTAGGGGTTACTGTTAGTGACCGCAACTCCATTGAAAGCAGTTGTTACTTGAATAAC